>JACXIK010000008.1:953229-966756 GCA_014737385.1 Bombus superbus
CCGAGAGATCGGCTGAAACGCGCGCGATTCTCTTCCGCAGAAATTCCTCTCGTATCGCGACGTCTGTGCTCTTTCGAAAGAAGCGGATAGAAGTAACTACTGGGAAATAGTAGGTTAGCCAGGGTAAATTTGAAGGAATCTGGCAAATCGTTGGGAAGACGGTAATTACAGTTACAGTCGCACGGCGACAGATTTAATATTGGAGTTAGAATAGAAGCAGGAAATGTTTGCAGCAATACGACGATGACAAACGTGTCTTACTTCACGAGCGATGACTTGCCAATCGTAAGCGTGCAATTTTTCTAACAATTCGATTACGATTTCGACTATGGTCTCTTTCTGCTCTAGGTAAGACATTAGGTTGTCCCGGAAGTTTCTTTCCTTTCGCAAGGAAACAATGGGCGCACGACCTCTTTTCGTGTCATATTATTTTATTAAATCATCTACGATCCGTTTTCTTCTATTTCTATTATTACGATCGGATAAAATAAAACAGCGAACGCGCTGCATCCATAGTTTCCTTGCACGACGAAAGAAACTTTCCGGACAACCTAACAGTGTCCGTCGTTATAACATTTTTGCGGCTGCTGGAACGGTACTTTATCGTGATTCGTAAAGATATTGAAACGGTTTGGAGAGAAGAATAAATAACCTTGTTCTCGATAGTATTTGAGTTCTACACGTGGGTTACTATATCTGAGGGCCGAGGCAACACACTAGCTCAGCTTTTTCTCTGTGACTGACTCTCTTTTGTCTCAACGAGGGCCCGGACCGTCTTGCGACCCCTACACGACGCCTCACTCTCTCACTCATCCGTACTATACAAATGTACAGCCTGTTTAACATGATTTTACGGTAGAAATCGGTAGAAGGGGTCTACCGGTATTGACGAATCGCCCGACGAGCAAAAATCGCAGCCAACGTTTCGATACCTGCATCTAGCTTTGATTAGTCGGTCGATCGGTTGAACTTGCGACGGCTGACTTTCACGATTCGCGACTTTAGCGCTAAAATTTGAAAAACGCGTGAACTTGCGGATAATCGGAACTGCCTTGCGATTGGGAATCTCGGATTATGAGAAACGGTGTCTCTCGTGGCAAACGGGATAACGTCTAATTATAAGAACGTATTGTTGCCGGATTTTCGAGCGAGTCTGTTCCAAGAAAATGGTACGTGAGGATTTTATCAAAGGTACAAGCGTAACGCGTAATACGCGATTGATTGACGCGACAGACACGGCCGAAATCGAATCGTGCTTGAAGCGAGAAACAGTTGAATAGTTATGGCGTTGTAGAGCCATTCGAGATCAGCGGAAAGAGAACGCTGGATATTCAATTTTACGATCAACTGTTCCGATAGGAGAATATTTGTTCGTAAAATGCTCCGAGAGAAAAACAGAACGACGTGTAACTACCAATGAATCATTGAACGCAATCGAACGAGCTTGCATTAGCGTGACATAGGCTCCACGCTCAAATTTTAAAACGCGTAATGACTATTTGAAAGACTCGAAACTGGGTTAAAAGCAGCTTTTTAACGCGCATAACATTTTTACAGCGAAAGTGGCATCTGTAAAAAACGATGACCGTAAATAGTAACAGTTACATGGGAGTTATTCGTTCGACGTCTTTCCATCTGCACGTACATATATTTACGTAAATGAAATGGAACGAGCGGCGTTAACCGGTAATTTGAAAACGCCGCCAAAATCCTTGGAACAACGTTCGGATTAGGCCTGGCAATCTCTTTGGTTAATGGAGGATCGAGCGATTGGCGCGTGGAGAATTTGCTACGCGGAACGTGATCGTAAAGCGTAAAAATAATAAAAATAATACAATAATAAAGAAAAATAAAAATAATTATTATTTGTCGCGATAATCGTAACAAGACGGGACAACGGGTTCTGAAATTAGCCGAAAGGAAGCAACGAATCGGAAAAGAGAATGTTCCCCTTGGTAGAAGGTGGAAAAAATATTTGCAACGCCCGAGGCTTCTCGAAATAATAAAAATACTGAATTATCGGGCGAAGAATGTCGGAACAAGTTTACGTAAGTCGTTGCTGCAGCGTCGCGTACAATACGTATAAAGAATTCAAAATTTCCGAGCGCGTCTCCGGCGAACCTTAAAGCTAGCTGGCGTTTTATCGCGTCTGCCGCGCGTTCTAAATATCTCGCGTATTGATATCGAGTGTGTGCGGAATTCTAGCGTTTGCTGCGAGGAATCTCGCGACGCGAACGTCCGCCTCCTTCCAAGACTCGAACATAAGAAAACAAGTGGTTGGAAAAGCTTGTCCTTCCGCGTCGAAACAATTTCTTTTTCTTCCGATCCCACCATTCGATCGCTGCGTAAAACAATTGCCTCTGTTATTCGACAAAGCGGAGTATAATTATCTAAAGAAGATAACAAGCAGATTCCCCTCGACGATACGTTCGAAGGTGACAGGCGAGATTTCTCTCGCTTCGTTGATCCAACGCGGAGACCAGTCGGAACGATTTAAACGAGAACCTCGTGACTTCTACCACTCGCGGTGAAATTACAAGTTCCCGGCGCTCTAACGTTTGCTTAAACGCGCTGACGCAAACAGTCACAGGACTCTCGCTCGAAGCCGAATCGCAGGAAGTCTAACGAAACGCGGAACCCACGACGCGGCGATCACCGAGTAAACGTTTTACGAAACGGAGAATCTCCTCGGTAGATGCGAGACGGGAAACGTTCAATCGGCCATGTCCGTTCGTAGATCAGCCTGTCACGAGGCCGAGAAAGCAATCCAAGAATTCAATTAATCGCCGCGAGCCGAGATAACCGGGACGACGAATCCGCGCGGAGAGGCGCCGGTGGCAACGAAGTGGAAAAGCGCGGCGGGGGTCGCAGCGTGCGGCGCGAGAAGACGCCACGAGGATGGAAGCGTAAGAACGAGCGAAGTGTCCGAATAAGAGCGGCCAGACGGGGGGAAAAGGGCGCACAGGCGGCGTACAAAGGCGGTTGCGGGCGAATGGAGGGACGGTGGGTGTGTGGCGAAGGTGGAAACGCCGACGGGGCGACTGAGAAAGCGTGGCACGAGCCCGTGAAAGGCAGCGATCCGCGAGAACGATACAACACGGACGTCCAACGTGGCCTACGTCCTCTTCCCCTTCTTCGTCCCCTTCTTCTCGCCTCTGCTCCTCGTCTTCGCTCGCCCCTTTCCATCTTCGGTCTTCATGGCCGAGGGAGGAGCCGGAGGATCGACGCTGAAGAGAGGATCGAGTGTCGAGCGCCGAGTATTTGCCGAGATATCGTTGACGCTGGTCGTCGAGGATCGAGTGTCAATTAGAGGACTTTCGCGTTAATTAGGGCAGGCGTGGCGGGTTAGGGTTCGGCGGGTGTCTCTCGGGTTGGGCGGTTTTTCGCGCGACGGAGGACTTTTTCATCGGCGATCCGTACTCCGAGGGCAACGGTCAGATTCGTGGGACGAACGTCGAATTCGTCGTATCGAAGGTTATATTTAACCTCGCGTGGAATTGAATTTGGAACGTGGAATTGAATTACGGTTGCTCCTCCGCTTTTCGCCTGCGTTCGCACGGAACGTGCTTCTTTCGTTTTATTATTAGTAGTAGTTGTCAAGGTATGGAGAGGATTCGGAGGGAACGAAGTAAAACTTTATCGATACGCTAAGTCTATCTCTACGCGTGGGTTACTTTCTGTAGGCCTAGGGAACACTCTCGTTATTCGCTCCCTCGCTCTCATACCTGCAATACAAATGTACTACCTATTTAACAGTAGTGTTTAAACGCTTCGCTGGAACGTGCTGCAAATTATTAACAATTGCGCGCGAATTGTAAAGGCTGCTCCGTAAACAGTTGCCTGCCGATTCACCGCGCAGTTTCAGCCGAGCTTCTTCCCCCGATAGACTAACCAGCGTCAACAACTATCTTCAGCGGCTTTCGACTCTCTTCGACGGACTATCGCCGACTTTAACAGGCTTTAACAAACTCTAACCGAGTTTCATCGACTAACTTGCTGTTCCGCGCGCGTTGCACTTTTCGTCCATTAGGCGCGCGTCGCACGGTCCTATCGTGTCTACCCTTCGACCAAAAATGTACTACGCGCTGCCAGAAATCGTTAAACTACGCCGCGTCACCGCGACGATTGCGCGTTTCTCGCGAAACCTTAACAACCGAGTCGACTTTAGTATTTAATTGGAAGGAAAAGAAGCTGCAATTGCTGGGATTGCGTCGGATTCTTGGCACGCTCGAACCAAAGAAAGTTTCGCCTCCTCTAATTACACATATGCATCTGCGAAATATTTAATGTGGCAGAATCGGTGCTTTGAACTTAAAACTCAAGAGAAAGATTTATCTTTTATTAAAAGTCTCTCCGTGAGGTATATCGATATTTCGAGGCTCGAATTCATTTCCTTTCATAATTGAACTATAGCAATAATATCAATAATCGTTGCTTTTTTATTTCCGATTTTATATTTAATACATTTTTTCATTTAACGTTACTAAAAGATCATATAATCGAGATTCTTTGAACTTTACTATATATATATATATCGTGTATATTATCAATGAGCCACTCTCGCTTATTTCGTTCTTTTCCAAACAGTCGCGGTGAGGACTGAAAGTTGCAAGGACTTTTCTCCCTCTCGCGGGAAAGTTTCCACGTTCCGCAGGAGTATGGGTTATACGCGTCGTTGTTGGCGTATTCGCGCATAATTACGTCGCTGCTTTCCACCGGAGACCGCGGCGGGTCGTTTCGAACGCGTTCGAATATTTATACCGTCAGCGCTGAACCAGGTTATCGAGGGCCGAAAGTTTTCGAAATAAAAATCTACGGCCGAAAGTTTGACCCGGTTCCCGTTTCTTTTCGCACGGCGGCGTAAAAACGATTTACGCTTCGCTTAAATTTCGATACGGGAGACGCGGAAAGCTTGCGCGCGACGTACAGCGGCTCGTCAAAGCGTCGCAACAATCGTCACGGCCGGTGCGAAACGTACGCGTTCGAGTACCTCGTTTTAGCATAATTCGATTGCGAAATCTCATTCGCCGAGAGAATTTTAGCAAACAAGAAACGTGTACGTATTCTCACGAGGCCGCGGAATAATTTCTGATCCGACTCGGACGATTGATTCGACGTTTAAGAAGAGAACGCGGTGGCTGCTCCTCTTCTCGAGATATCGACCAGTCGACCGTTTCTGACGAGTATACTCGTCAAGAAACGCCAGTATACAATTTGCAACTTAGTAACAAGAGCGCTAAAACTAGAAAATGAGACGGTCGTTTCCTTAATTCTATGCTATAACAGACACGTGCTCGTGCGAATATATTCGTCGTAATCGCTTAACAGGTCAGTCTAGCAAATTATAAGAATACGCACGTAACGAGTATTGCCACTGTTACCGCGTCCTGGAGTAAGATCTGTACGTACATCGTACGTGCTATCTCGAAACGTCATTAATGCTGCAACGAGGCAGCAACGTCATGATTGTATTCGAAATCAGATTTGTATATAGCGCCGTGGCACGGATGCTATAGTACAGCACCGTGGTATTATCCGGTATAGACAGATAGACGCGTCACGGTTGTAATCTAGACACGGTCGTCGTCGTCGTCGTCGAATTTGAAACCGATCGGGAAACGTATCCAAAAGTCACAAGATATTCGCTGTGCGTTTCGTACGGTACAAGCAGCTATCGTAAAAATGATCCTACGGAACGTGGATGTTCATTGACGCAACAAAGGATCGACGATCGAGATACCTTGGCGCTGTCTGAAAAATTCTGCGGAACGCGCGCTCCTGTTGTACTTGAATATTTCGCGGGTTCTACGCGCGTTGTAGGTTTTCCCATTCGCGTGAAACTTTATAGCAATTTAATGGAGCCACGTTACGAAGTTAACGAAATTGCAAAATATTTCCTGCTCGTAATATATTCGCAAAAGGTTTGTACAAACGTTCGCGCAAGCTTTGTACGAGGATTAAACTCGCGGCAACTTCGCTGTCTTTCGATATGGCAAAGAAACTTCTGTACTGCCACGCAGTTACGTAACAGCAGGATTGTTTGCGGTCCGTACAGCCAATTCGCGGCAACTTTCCACCCCAAGACCGAATTTCCTTATCTAAACGGCTTCTGGAAACTTGTACGTCGCCTCGAAATTAAGGTATCGCATATTTGTTACGTTTAACTATTAATTGCGGCATTAATTCCATCAGATTATATTGTTTTCGTAGAGGAAACGTTTAACGCGCGACGCGTGGATGCGATACGGACACGCGTGTAGCTTCTTGAGCGTTCTTTTTTCTTTTTCCTTGTTTCAATCGAAGACATTCAACGTAGCAACGTACATTTTACGATCACTGGATACCGATGTTTCCGTGACTCGTGCATCGAATACAGAAATTACGCAAGTTACATCTTCCAATTTATCTCTTTACGTGGCGATGTTGTAACGCGGCTGTCTCGTTGCGAAACCGTATTCAACGTTTATTATTAGTCGAATCGAGCGTCATTTGTTTGCCAAAGTTACTTGCACGTAGAAACGTGCGCAGAAGCTTCTACTTTAGTTTAATGTTGCTTTGCGCTTCTCTCTCTTTCTCTCTCTTACTTTAAACGTTCGCTTCGGGATTTTTTTCAAATCTCTTCGTCATCGTGCGTGTGATATACATGTACGGTAGAACGCGGGTAATTCGAACCTGCACGAGACTAGAATTTCGTTGATTCGCCGTAAAAACCTGTGTAAGTCGAGATATAAGCTCCCTCTGGCTCGAATTATTTTCTCCGCGTTTTGACGCGTTGCTTTGCCTCTGCAGCTGGAATTCGGAGAAGCTGCGCCGAAGTTCGCATCGTCTACACGGTGGTTTAAAAGTCAGTCGTTATCGGGCATTTGCAAATGCGCGCCAGTTTTCAGTCGTTCCGACAGACTCGACTACTGTGACAAATTACAACAAATTCATCCACCTCGACGAAGAGTCAAGATCGCCTCTAATTCCTCGGACGAAACAGCGCGCCCTTTTACGCTACGTTCGAAAGACGTTGAGGTACTTGCGTCGAGAAACGATTAGCTTGAAATATACTTCAGCGTCGATGTTTAATGTTGTTTATCGCCGAGACGAGAAGCGGTCTTTTCTTGTCATCCACGCGACGAGTTTCACGACAATAGACCGTAAACATCGATCTTTTAATCTAGTCGATAGAACAGCTTGTAGCGAGGTAAATTAGACGACGCACTGTTTCTCTGGCCTGCAAACTGATTGTTTCTCGTCAGCGGAGCGAAACGCGCGTACGTAGAATTTCCATCTTTGGATTTGTTCCGCGTTCTTCCCACTTGGTCGGCTATCCAGAAACCGGAAAACCTAAGCCGTATGTAAAGCGCGTGCGAGTCGAATCCGCTCTCGTTAAAGCCCTCTCGCTCGAGAACTTGGATAAACGTAGCTCGAAGTCTTGCCTCGAGGTTCCAGATTTACCCAGGTCTGCCACGACTATATCGCAGGAAGGGAAAAAACGAAGCGCCGAGAGACGAAAATCGCGGAGGTAAAATGGGAACGATCTTAAGGGCTTCTCTTATTTTCACTCGCTTCGCGATCCTGTGTCTTGGTCGTTGTTCGCTCTGATTCGCGGCGAACGAACTTGCCCTTGTTTCTGCCCGCAGCTGTACCGCGAAAGTCGTACTTTAATAAGCCGTTGGCAAGTTTCAAGACGCCATGAAAACCGCGTGTACCAGATTGCCTCGTGAAATCAGGGGGAATCTGTTTTCCCTGAAACGCCGAGTCCTTCGAACGCGGACGAAATTCGCGAGGAAATAACGTTACGCCGTATGAAACGGGGAAAAAGTAATCCCTTAGGGTCGCAGCTTGACGAAAGAGTGCGTAAAGAGAATAGACGAACGCGATCAAAGAGCGAGGAAGCGACGGGGCAAAGGGACGAGTATCGTTCGATGTTGCCGAATGAATCCACTTTGCAGGCGGGCGTCCCGATTTACATTCGAACGATGGAGAAGGCTGGGAAATAAGTAAACCGGCTTCTTCGTTCGCGGCTCAAACGCTTACATTCGCCTGCCTCGACCCGTTGATCCCGTGGAATTTTACATTTCCCCTGTAACGAAGATTCCGGAAGGGGAAACAATCGCGGAAATCGAACCGGCGTTTAAATCAAGATGCGGAGGGAATTTTGCTCGAACGCGATCGCTCCGAGTCGAGAGTATCTCGAATTTCTAAATTGCTTCGCTGCGGAGGACGGAGAACGCGAATCCACGGGCGCAGGCAGGCAAACGCGGAGCGACATTTTGCCTTTCGAATCTCCTTCCTAGAGAATCGATCGCAGCAACGACAGTTTTTTTTTTTTTTTACGGAAATTCGAGCGTACGTTTGATTATTAACGCCGTGAATAATTATTATTGACGATGAAGTATCGAATTTAGGAGTTGGAGAGAATCTATTCTCCTTTGGTAGCGGAATCGCGAAGTAAGACGAGCGAACGAACAAATGTGGATAATTCTCGTAGAAAAGAAAGAAAACTGTATGTAGCGTGAACGATGGGACGCGTTTCGGGTACACGCTGCTCGGAATGGTCGCGACTGACCGCTTTGGAGCGTTTCCTGTATCCGTCGAAGAAGCTAAAGTTTCGGTCGCGATCGAAGTAAGAACCGATTAACCGATTCGTCCGGATTGCCGGAACATCGGATAGCGTTCGTCGAGCGCGTTTACGAGGCGAGTGGCGAAGGTCTGGAAAACAGCGGAGGAAAAGCGGCGTCTTCGCCGGCAGTTAAGTTCGCGAAAGTTCGATCCGTGGATGACGCGCGATGAACTCGTCGAGCTGACCTCGTATCGGCGAAAGACCAGTTCTGAATTTCGAACTTTGCCCTCTTAAACGTTGTTGGCGTGTATTCGCGCCACCCGAGATTCCTATCTCGGACAGAGTCGGGCTACTCGATCGTTTTGACCCATAAAGCGGAGTATCGAATCAAAGAAAAACAACCAGAATGTCCGTATCGAAACGCGATAATATAACGATACGTTTAGCCCGCGCGATTTTCTTAATAACGTTTGACTCGTTTTATCGTTGTCGAGGTTCGTTATCTGGAGAATGGCGCGAGTCGAATTTTTGCGAAAACATTCAGACGACGACATATTTTCGTGCACTTTGACGCCGGCTTTTTATTTACGAACGGTTGACCGATTGAAAATGTTCGTCGGTTTCGATCGGTGGAAATTTTCATCATAAACGCGACTGAGTAAAATCGTTTATACGGGAAGCGGCGTAATTGCATTTTCTGTAATCTGCAGCCTGTCCAAACAGAGCCGAGGCGTTCGAATAACGAAGAATTCGAATAACGAAGTATTTTGTTTTCCCTGCTACCGTTTATAAAGAAAAGTGGATTAAAACGCGAAACATGAAATTTCAATTGTATATTATTCGTCGATCGCATAATTCGCCAACGTTGAAAGCGGCCTGACACAGTCTATTCGCGGCCCTGAAGTAGCACGCTGGTTCGGTTAATTGTCAAAAGTGGATCGAAGCGTGAAACATAAAATTCCACGAATCGCGCGACGCGCGTAATTTTGAAAGTGGCGTGCAATTCCATTCGCGACGTTCGGAAAAAATATATTGGTCTAGTTAATTCTCGAGAGAGCTGTTTGTATAATGAGATCGCGTCTGTTCAACCAGTCGGCTGCGTTCCACGTGTACGCGAGTGAATCCGGAACTTGACGCGTATACTCGTCGCGCGAAATAAATAATTACTATTCGCTACAGGGACTCGATATTTTAGTCAGAACTATCGTGTATCTTATCAGACAGAATGTTTGCTCGTTCCCCGAGTTATCTTGCATTTTATACCAGCTTGTACGTTATACATGACTCTTCCCTTTCTTTTCCGTCTTTCCTCCGTTCGAAAATGTGACTTTAATTTTCCTCGTTTATGAATTACATTGTTTTCTGGCAATTCTTCAGTTCTCGATAACAATGCCTCTCTCCAACGACGAATCGTCGACTTTTCATCGACTAAGCGCGCGATCCTTCCGCGTTTTGCCTCGCTTCTATCGCCATATTTGCAACAGCAGCATTTGTATATTTTACAGACTGCGTTCCACGCGCGTGCTCGTCGTTGCTTCGTTTCAACGAAAATTAAACTACATTCCGCGGTCAACGTGTCGTACACGTAGACGCGTGGACGAACTAAGCACGCGTTGTCAGGATATTTAAAACCAACGACAGCGCCAACGCTTTGATATTGCGAGGCGAGGAAAGGCGACGAGCTTGCGCGGCTTTCAAAACGAAACGAACGAACCGACTGGACCGTGCTCGCCAGCTATCGATTTCGCACGATCCACAGCTCTCTTGGAAACGTGTATGTATTTCTACGAGGAGGAGGAGGAGGAGGAGTATCGGTAGAATAATTGATAGTTTTGAGGAGATAATTTCACGGACGTGGGTCAAGATGAAAATTAATTAACCGAAACGAGGAAATGGCAGCATCGATGCTCGTGACTTGCCCTCGGTCACGGACACTGTCGCCCGTGGTAATTATAATTACAAAGTCGGCCGGGGCCCGCGTTGGCGTGTAATTAACCTACAACGGACGACGCCATTTACTTGAAATGGAAGAAATTTAAATACCAATAACCGAGCTCGGAGGGTGTCTTAGCAGGCGAGCAGAGTGGCGGCAACCACTTGAGAATCCTCGAGCAATCCAACGAGAGAGCCAGATGCTACGGAAAGCTTTATCAGGCCACCTTGCGAATATCGTGTTTGAGACTAGACTATACATATATATATATATATATTCTTTATTATTTATTTTTACAACTCTTCGCAAGCATCCGTTTTATAGTCTAAACGAAGTCGATTAGTTGTCTCCTTGTGCAGAAGAAAATCAATAGGTTGTCCGGAAAGTTTCTTTCTCTTTGCAGAGAGGCAATAGATGCACAACCTCGTTTCGTATGATATTATTTTATCGAATCATTTTCCCCTGTTTCTGTTATTACGATCGTACGTGATTCGACACAAATTATATAAAACAGAGAACGCGCTGCAACATCCGTTGTTTCCTTACGAGACGAAAGAAACTTTTCGGACGATCTAACGTATAATTGTTATACACGGTGGCGAGCAAAAGTGTAGGCACAGTCCACTGGTTTCGTATGAAAGGCGGTAGTACGGCTAATCGTTTAATTCGTCGCTATGGTTTAGGTGATAATAATTGTACGAGGCGAATCTGATTGACAAAGCGTAACGGTTTATTTCCATTGATATTAACGACACGTGGAATATTGTACAAGAATGGGAACTTGGAACAGTGTTTACAGTTTTGCAGTTTAATTATGCTCATCGAACTAAATTTCGAAAATTAGTATTTCGTCCACTTTCATCTATTTTTTTCGTATCGCTTCGAGCCTACGTGGCTCATACCGTCCGTTAAATTTCTAATAATTTCTGGTTCGATACTATACCGTTCCTGTTCTCTCGATGGACCGCAAATTCTCGGATCGGATTCGTATTCGCGTCTTGTGCGTGCCGGCCATTTCATCACAGAGAACTCCTGATTTTGTAACCAGGTTTTTACTACTTTTACCGTATGCGTAGGTTCCCGGTTTTGTCGAAATAATTACCTCGCGTGAAATTCGGTTTTCCAATCGTCGCTCGAGAAAGTTGCAGCAAGCGTTAGCGAATGGACCATTCGTCGCTCTTTAAGGAAAATTGGTTTAAAAGCGAAAGAACAGAAACGTAACCAGCTCCTTCCGACGGAAATATTAAATTACGAAAAAGATTCGTTGATACGTGCAAAAGAACGGAGCACGACGCAAGATTGGCAAAGAGTTGCACGGTCCGAAAGAAAAATCAACAGATTCGAATCTAACAGAAAATCCTGGTACTGGACTTGGTCCAAAAATATCGACCAAACGAATATTATAAAACAAACTATGAAATTCGGAGGTGGTTCGATTGTGCGTTGGGGTTGTGCTTTACTCTCAAGGGTGCGTCGAATCGAAGGTATAGCGCGCAGAGAGCGTTGTTCGAAGATTTTGCAAAATAATTTACCTTGCGTTGTTGATTCCGTTGGATTTGACGAACGCGGCGAGCAAAAGTGTAAAGACGGCAAAATCTTTTAATAAATTAAAAAATATGCTTTCGACAATAACAATTATGCAAGGCGAATCTGATTAACAAAACGTGACAGTTTATTTTCGTTAGTGTTAACGATGAAAATATACGATGAATGCCACGGAGGAATAAAATCTGTCGACTTCGCCGGCCACGACGTTTTCCACTCTTCGACTGGTGAAATCTTGCGGCGATCGTGCGTACGATTATTTGCCTAATTGTCAAGCCAGCAGACGTTTCAATATTTCTTCGACGTCCCGATATTCCGACAATTTTTGGTATTTTTAATCCTACGAAGGTGACAAACGTTTGGCCGGAAGATCGAACGGAGAAACGATTAATTTACAACGTGGCGAATCTCCGGACTGCCTCTCCGTGAAACTGAGAAACGCAACTTATCCTTTTCTTGCCCCGTGCTCGCCGAATTCAGCCAATACCGCGATGAATGTTCGCTTCAAAGGCGGAACACTTATATCGCGTCTGACCTATGAGCCACTCGTACTACTGATAACCGGCACAAAAGAAGATCGTTGGGCGTTCGTCGAACGCCAAAAGCGTTATTAAAGCTACGATATATATATATGTATATATACACGCACACACATACACACATCATGAACCAGTTTCCGAGAAAAGAGAACCAACCGACGGAAACGAACGAATTTTCCATTAAATCCAATTACTATGACCGTCAAAGGTGGACTTCTTTGATCGAGGTGAGCACGAACGCGCGCCACGGCCTTCTTTCTTAATTTTCTGAAAATCGGCCGTAATTCTGGCAGACCGGCGGCGGCCCCCGACCGCTGTCGTTCGGCTCTTAACGCGGCCTGATATGGCGCGGCGGGTCGTTCAAATATCGAGAAATAAATGGAAGCGGAGCGGCGCGATTATCAAGCCGCGATGCAGATGAGGAAGGACGCGAATGGCGGCGACACGGCGGCCCGCAAAACGCGGAAAATAGTTGCCGTCGGAGGCACGTGACAGCGGGCCGTATCGTTGGCTCGTCAACTTTCGATTTCTCATTTGCCGCGGATCGCGAAGTGGCGTCGATGACTGCGGCCAACGTCGCCGCTCTCCGTTACGGAGACGTTGCGATAGTGTCACTTCGGTGACACGAATATTCACACGAGTCGAACTTTCGGTAATCAGAGTAAAGAAAACTTGAACTTTTAGGTTTGGTTCTATTTTAGTACAAGAGATCGGTAGAGTGGCCGGTTAGACGGTCGTAACTAAAACTGTATCGGATGCCGTTTTGGAAGTGTTTTAAAACCGTGACTCTGTCTCTCTGGAGAGGTTGTCGCCTGGGAGATCGACGTCGGGCAGCCAGAATGTTTATGGCACGGGCGCTTGTTTGGGATTTTTAATTACTAATTTCCCGGAGAGGCTATCGCTTGGGAAAATATTTAGCTTCGACGACCGTGGTACGCAGGATGAACCGTGACCGTCTG
>JACXIK010000008.1:967201-995048 GCA_014737385.1 Bombus superbus
TTTATGTTCGGTGGGCGATGATTGATCGAACGCGATATGGCTGCGGCCGAGAGATCGGCTGAAACGCGCGCGATTCTCTTCCGCAGAAATTCCTCTCGTATCGCGACGTCTGTGCTCTTTCGAAAGAAGCGGATAGAAGTAACTACTGGGAAATAGTAGGTTAGCCAGGGTAAATTTGAAGGAATCTGGCAAATCGTTGAGAAGACGGTAATTACAGTTACAGTCGCACGGCGACAGATTTAATATTGGAGTTAGAATAGAAGCAGGAAATGTTTGCAGCAATACGACGATGACAAACGTGTCTTACTTCACGAGCGATGACTTGCCAATCGTAAGCGTGCAATTCTTCTAACGTTTCGATTACGATTTCGACTATGGTCTCTTTCTGTTTTGGATAAGATCGTTAATTAAGATTGTTGATTAGGCTGTTCCAAAAGTTTCTTTCGTCTTGTAAGGGAGTAATGGATGCACCGCATTCTCTGTTTTACATTGTTTTTGTCGAATTATTGTATGATTATTATTACGATAGAAATAGAACAGAACGAATCCATTGTTCCCTTACAAAAGGAAAGAAACTTTCGGGACAACCTAATTATCCAACTTCGGGTTTTTGCGTGATTAATTATCGCGGGGTAGCTGTTGAAATTCATAAAGACAAGAATGGCTGAAACATCGTTGGATTTATCTGGAAGATTGCTCGTCGTTGCTCGCATATAAATGGCCCGCGAGTTTGATTTAATTAATAACGATGACGCGGTATGTAATATCCATCGTAGTCGCCAGGTGTGTTGTGGCTATCCCATCGATTCGAATTAATCCTGTTAATGGCTGTTCGCGTAGAGCTAGCAACCCTTCGCTATTGATTTTCATACAACCGGCGAACAACTTCTTCTCGGACACGGTTTTACGTACGCGCAACTCTTATTCGATATCCTACGAGTAAAACGATTCCTTTCCGCGGTTATTCCGCCGGATGTCTTCCTCCCTCTTCCAAATTCTAACTTCTGATTTCCGTATATTTATGGCAAATTATCTGGATAGTATATCGCAATGATATACCCTAGCGGGAGAAACGAGAGAAAGAGGAGAAATTCGATAATTACTGCCGGATAGCTATGGGAGATTTCGTAGAAATTGGTGGCGGCGGAGATACGTAGCGGTGGACGCGATCGATCGCCGCTTTATTAGTTTTCAATGACGGCGCGAGGAGCGAAGAAAGGGCGAAGGAGAAACGAACAGGCCCGTAATAGTATCGCGCTCGATCGTGCATCGTAAAAGTGCAGCCTAAGGAATTGCGCGCGGTCTGTCGAACTGCGAAACGAGCCGAGACACTTCATTCCCCATTCTACCGTATCGTCGTTCGAGAAGGAAAAACTTAAGGAGTCAATACGCTCCCGTGGCTGCGCCGGTTCTATCAATAAAAATATTCGCGTTTCTCTTTGCCCGCGAAATTGATACCGCGCGCCGCTTCGCTCTATTTCCTCGCGATATTCCTTTCCCCCCCCTTCCCCCTCGATTCGGTCGGTTCTGATCGGCTTTCCGTTCTTTTCCCCGCTGCGAGTCTCGCTCGCGCGAGTTTACGAAACGAACGCGCCAGTTTTATCTCTCGAGTCGCCGAAATCGTCCGATTGATTACGAAGCGTACGATTTGCAGATCGCGTAGGAATTGCGCGACTCGCGTATACGCCTTCTCCCGTATCTCTTCGCGCTAGAACGTTTCGCAGCGGCTGATTCTGTTTTTATTGTTTTATCGTCGATTTTATCAATTTGGTTATTGATTGTTCGATGATCGATAAATCTGCCGTTTTTAGGAAATCATCGTTCGCCGCTCTTCCACGTATCTTGTCGTTGAACTGTTCACGCAACGAGGATTACGGGGACACGTAGGTTTTTCGCTTTTCGGGAACCTGCACTCGCACGTCAGATATCATCGACTGGCGTTTCGTTAGGCGACGTCTCCGTTGCTATTTGTTAGCCAGGCTTTCCTTCTCGTCGTCCGTTTCCTCGTTTGCCATCGTTCGCTCGTGCTCGATCACGGAGACAGGGGAAACTCGCGCAGCTTTCTTTTGCGTGGGCTCGAAACGGTTCAAGGCGCCGCTGAAGTACGAATCTTGCGTTCGACGAAGGTTTGGAAAGAACAGGCGCAACTTCGGTCCCGAAGAATCTCGAACGCCGACGAAAGCCTCGAAGAGAAGGAGCGTCGATCGAATTTACCGTATTCCGTCCTGGCGAAATGAATTTCTTTCGCAGGAGAATCCGGGAATTAGAACGGCGCGTGTAACAGTCGCGATTTATTCCGCTGCCTGATATTTTCTGTGCCATGACTGTTTTCTATTTTCACGGGCACAAAGAAGTTTCCTTCGTCTACCGAACGTCACGGTAAATAGAAAGATACGACGCGCCTTTTCCCTAGACCTTTGGGAATTTCGGGTTTCCCAAAGATGCGCGAACATCGGCGGTTTGAACGCGGCGAACAGTCACGATGAAACCTAAAGGAACGTTAATCGACGTCTGCTCTATTTGTCGATACGTTTGTCGAAAGGATCGTTGAAATCGACGAGCGCTTGCCGCGCACAGCGAGACGCTGACGTTTGGACGAAACGCGCGCGAATGCGATTTTAAGGAAGTGGGGAATAAATAACGTGCACGGAGAGCGTTCGTAACAAAGTGCATCGTTACGTGCTTCGTTTCTCAACGGCTTATGGAATATGGACAGAAATGGGTTTTCGTTCCGGTAGAAATTCTTATTGAGAATCTATCATCGAACGACGAGTTATATCCGGGTTCTATTTCGTTTGAAACGATTCGTGCTACGATATTTGACTGTCGGATAGCTTTATAACGAGAGTATTTGTTCTACTCGCAATTTGTAAGGTTAGGAACACACGCTTTGACACGATTGCTTTATTTTCCACTTTTAGCGAATCTCTAAGATTTATTACAAAATCATTTGTTTATCATACTCGTTGAGCGATTAGCTTAGTTGCGACCTGGTTAAAAATTGCGTACACGAAGCGCGCGGCAAGAAGCAAGCGACGACGAGTACACTCGTCCAGCAGAGACCATACGCGGCTGCTATAACGCGGAATTATGTTGCAATTAAACGACACTGTCTTACGTTACGATACCAAGTTGCAGTTTAAACTACTTTATACGCACGACTCGACGAGTATACTCGTCAGAAACAGCGTTCCGCAGGTTCCTTTGTTTATCATGCTCGTTGAGCGATTAGCTTAGTTGCGATCTCGTTAAAAATTGCGTACACGAAGCGCGCGGCAAGAAGCAAGCGACGACGAGTATACTCGTCCAGCAGAGACCATACGCGACTGTTATAACGCAGAATTAAGTTGTAATTAAGAAACACTGTCTTACTGCAATTCGTCACGATTGCCAAGTTGCTATTTAAACAGCGAATTCAAATTTCCCTTTACGCACGACGAGTATACTCGTCAGAAGCAGCTAACCGGCCACGAAATAAGATAAAATGAAAGAATTGAAATAAAAAGAATTCAAGCCTGGCCTAATCGAGTCTCGCCCTTGAATCAATCTTAATTGCACCGCGGTGGAATCGAACGCCAACGCGGTAGAAATCGCTGGAAAAATTTCCTCTGCGCGTCTCTTTCTTGCCGTGTATTCTTATTCCGCGGCGTGCGCGCGATAACGAGCCCGTGACTTTTCTCCTCGAATCGAGCCACGAATCTCGACCCAGTTTCCCAGTTACAAAGGACCGACACGGAATATATCCTCGTTTAATTTCAGCGCTCGGCGCGGTACGTCCGCCGACCGTCCAACAACCGGCAGCATCGAATCGATGAAAGTTTATAGAGACCGGTTGTATAAACGACCGGCAGGCAACCGATCCAGCACCAGGTGTGCTCGGGACGCGCAAGGTTTTTCGGTTGCCGCTTCGTTCGCTCGAGCGACGCCGGACTCGTTGGATGAGCGCGTGATTCGCCCGCAATTGTCATATGATAAACACGGAGAAAGTGGACGAAGAATGGTGCTGGTGCAAGAAACACCGCGCAGCTGTTAAAATTGGGGAATTTTGATCTTCCATTGGAAATGACTCGCGGATGCAAGGCTCGCAGTAGCGGGCTGTTAATTATCTGTACAATTAGTCGGTACATACTTAAAACGTGTCGTAACGCTTTGTAATCATCGTCCGTGTCGTTAAGCAAGTTCCTCAACTTGCTTTTTCAAGTTTTCGAGATTGATTCTCCGAAGCTTCGTCGGAGGTCGTGATTCGCAGCGGAGCCACGCGTCGCTGTAACGTCGTGAAATTTCGCTTCTTTTTCTTTTCTTGTTGCATCTTCTGCGTAATTTGCAACTCGTCAACGTCGTCGCTCGTGCTTCCCAGCGATTTAGTATCTCGCCTTTTCCACCCAGCAGAATTTCCTCATTCGTCCCCCGATTGCAAATTGTCGGAAATCGTAAGAGTAGATCGTTAAAGCATGAACGCGATTGCCCTAGTCGTGGATAGCCAGCAATTTAACGTTCGCGAGGTACGATTAATACACGCACGCGCTGTGGAGCAAGAACGATATTTTCAAAGGAAGACGATTTTACTGGGGAGACCGCGACCCGATTGCAGGGCGAGTGAGACGAGCCAATTTCGCATCATCTGCTAACGAAAGCTCGTCTGATATCGACGTGTTTCGCCTTGTTTAAAGGGGACAATTTCCTTCAAGGTCGGATACGTGTCCAACGCAAGACTTCTCCATGCGCCACATACTTATGACCGTATAAATGTGCCTGTGGCGGAGAACGCGAAAACGAATGTTACTTATCAGGCAACGTCACTTTCAATTTATATCGCGCTTGAACAGCGCCACGTTTCGCAGCAGGCGATATAACACAGGCGATTGGACGAATCGGGGACAAACGCCTCCGCTGAGTTATTACTTCGTCAAATCCAGATGCAAATGATTTTCAAATGAATTGCTCAAACGCGAATCGAATCGGCGCGTTTAACGCTTCTTACGTTTCGTGGCGTTCGGTAGAGCGGCGTTGATCGACTTTGTAAATCGAAGGCATGGAGCTACGCTGTCTCCCGGATCCGTGGCAGAAAAATGGATGGTTAATCCGGGACTGGACTTTCTTAGGACACGGTGAAAAGCGAGTGATAAACCGTACCGTGAGTAGCGGAGTAAGCAGGAAGAAATTTAGGAAGTTTGTCGCATCGTGATCCGCGGTGACGTCTGTATCTATCGACTGTTCTATGTAAATGTACGTGGTAGCTGGAGCTTACGAATCCATATTAATTGTTATTATTGGCTGGCATTTGCGTCGTCTATCTGTTTGATAAATCAGCCTACAGAAGCGAGTTGTTTAGAAGCGAGCCACCTCTCACGCCCCTGCTAATTCAATATCATTTGCTAATCGACCTCCTCGATCGTTAATTCGACGCTTATTTATCGGCAATCCGACCCACGGGCTCCGAATTAATTTCCTTTTCAAAACGGAGGATCCTATGCGCGAAAGCAAAAAAAGGGAACGAAGAAACGGTAGCAACGTGCTCGAGACGTAGAAACACAGAGGGACGGTCGTGGAGCCGACGCGGAAGGCAATTGCGCGCGTTCGCGGCCAGATCTATCGCCGGTTAAGCGTCGTAACATCGGTATCGGCGAGAACGTTGTTAAGCCGGTGCCACGCTCGTCCGTACGTTCAATCCCCGCGTGAAAGTTTTCGCCGTGGCGGCCAAGCGACCCGATGCTCGATACTACGTAATTCAATTGGAACTGCGGCTCGATCGAACGACCGGAGTTGCCTGGTTGTCGATTAAAAAACAGGAGAGGAAGAGAAAAGCGGCGGTCGTTGGAAGGAAAAATGGGCGCAGCCGCACTAACCGACGCAAGCTGCTCCAATCGTATTGTATCTGTATCGTAGACGCGCCTAACGATCGACTGATTCTACGCGTCTTCCCTTATTGGCGAATCTTAATGGACGATCTGTTCGTTGGCGCGAATCTTTCTCCGATTCGATGCTTTTTATTGTGTTAATTGTGTTGTGGTTAAATTCTTGGTTGGATTTTAACAGAACGTTAACCAGTCGGCTGCTTTAGATGAGTATGCTCGTCACGAGGAAGTGGCAGTTTAATTGTAACAAGTAGTTGGCATTTGCCGTTTAAACCGCAGCAATTAAAAGACGAAACGGTCGTTCAATTGCGACTTAATTAACCCGTGCCCTGCGTTGGACGAGCATACTCGTCGTCGCTTACCTTTGCGCCGCGATTTAGGTACACGCTTGTGAAAGAGTTGGCAACAGCTAACTGGTTAATTGATTGAACGATGAACGTATTCGTTCTCGATAGAATATCGGCGGATATGTATCTCCATGAACAATAATCGGCGAAACGAATTGCGCTTTCATTAAGCTGCCTGTAGCTCGCAGAAAATTCAATAATTTTGCGAGATAGTTAATGACAGCGAGTGTTGGTAGAATTCCATTCATCCGATCTTCTCCGCGAACAAACAGTTCGCACGACCTGAAGTTCGTTGATTCCGCTTGTTACTACGATTTTCCCCTCAAACGGCAGGAATTTACGATTAAATAAATGGATTCGATCGACAGCACGCCATTTAATCGGACGTTGGTGGAAATTTCGTTTTCGTAAATGAAGTTCAACCATAAATACGTTAACTATTCGAGTTAATCAAGAGCAGATTCTCTTGGATCGTGCAACTTCGTGTTGAAGTTTACAAGGGGACGGCAAGAACCGCGATATCTTGAATGAGTTGATCGTACGTACGTTTGGTGCTTTGGGTCGATGGTAAAACGGCATCAAAAGGTTTTAGTGCATGGCCCTTTGCTCTCGAGAAATTAATCGAGAAACGGTGTTCTTGGTGCAGCAATTTCTCGCGTTTTCAACCTTTTCCCCTGCGATCTCTACCCGCAAAATCGTAAAAACACGCAGCGGCGTTGCGATAAATGAAATTAATCGAAAATTCGCCGTAGTAAATCGTCCAAATTTGACGTCGCGTAGCAACGTGATATTAAAACGCCAAAGGGATTTATAAAGTAGGATCGGAAAAGAAATGAATTCGTCGATGACAACCCAGAACATCGAATGCACGTACGATCTATTCATTGCAGATTTCGCGATTCTTGCCATCGGCGAGTTAGCGTCTCGTTGCCAGTACGACATAATCTTCCTTTTTTATATCATGTTCTTTTGATATATGTTCTCTTTTATAACTTTCTTCTTACCCTTTTTTCGACATTCTACTTACACGCGACGTTTCTGTAATTCGAGACAATTGGCGGTAGCCGAGAGCCGCCGGTCGTTCGTTTTTTTCTTTCCTTTTTTTTTTTTTTTTTTTTTTTTTTTTTTTTTTTTTTTTTTTTTGCCACTCCCGTGCCGGTATCCGTGCGATGTACTCGCGTAGCTGGAAGCGATATAGCGAGGTCGTAAAATCGGTCAGGCGTTGAAGCAAAAACATGGTTGAAGAGCGGAACACGTAAGTTGAGACATTTTAGGGGAGATAAGCGGCTCGAACCTCGTTCAGGGCCGACCATGTCAACTCGGAACTAGTTCTTTCTTGCGAGTAGGTAGGTCGACGGTAAAGAATTCCCTCGCAACCCTGGTCACGGTATGCAAACGACCCTGAGTGCGGCTAGATCAATCGGTGTCACCGTTTAACATTTTCATTTACGACCTCGCCGTGTATATCGCTGCCAGCTATGCGAGACTCGCGGTGGCGGTTTGCGACACACGTACACGCGGCGTCTCGTATATTCCAACTGTACGAATTTTTTACCTACGCTTAACATTTTGCACGGTCAGAACCTTTTAGCGGTGAAACGAATTTACGTCCACTTCGTCGCCAATTTTCTATTAAAAAAAAAAAAAAAACGTATAAAAAGAGGAATTGGAGGGGGAGAGTCGCGCAGTAACATAGGCGCTCGGCTTTTTTCGTTGTACCTTGGACTACGGTGGGAAAAAATCGAAATTTAAAGGACGAGTCGGTAGTACAAACGCGACTTAACGAAAGGGGGAGAGTCGCTTTCGACAAATTGAACGATCGGAATCGACACTTTGCATTGGAAGAGACGCGATTCGTGGAATTGCCCACGACTCGTTGATTTATTTACTTTTTGAATTATTTAATCGATAATAATGTTGGAAACGAATTTTTATCCAAATTTCCTTGTCGCGTATGTCGCAAGCGAAATAATCATTTTCCTTTCCTCCCCTTTCCGATACTCAGAAATTCCTCCGCGTAGAAGAAAGGAGGTAGAGGAAAGATTAAACGAACGTCTTCCAATGTAATTGCGGTTGCCAGTAGATCGAACTCGCGAATATAAACAAATCTGAGCGGTCGACGATCGATCGATACCGGTGGATAATACATGGATCGAAACGTGGTTTCAAATCGTAGTGTATGTAACGTAGGAAGAAAATTGGGAAACTGTCGCTGGTAATTACACTTAATAGACTAGACGTAGTACACGTAATGGAACAAATCCATTTGCCTCCCCGAGTAACGAAATATCAGCTCTGAAAAATAACTTGAACGTTCGAGCAGATACGACGTGTATACGTTTAACGTGGCAGAAGAGCGAGAGCAGTGGAAAGAACAATATGGTTGCGAACAAAATTACGCGGAATTCTTACAGTTGCTTCTATTTCCATTCGAACAGAAGCGCCAATGAAACAACGCGTCTAAAAAATAACCATTTTTGGTCGCTACTACGTGTCCACCGACGCGCGACATCCCCGTACACATTTTTTCCGTATTTAAATTTGAAACCGGTGCCGGTACGCGCGAAGAACGTATCTAATTTTCTACAAGGAAGGAAAATAAGGATCGAAAAGGAAAGGCGCAAGACAAAGAGAGGCAGCGTCGTGTTACACGAGCGAATATATTTGAACAAGCGCGATCACGTCGTGCAAAAATGTGTTACCGTTGTGCCACGTAACGCCACGATGGCGCAAGAGAATCGCGCAGATCCAAGTAAAGAACTTTATCCCTGGCCAATTTCACTGTCAGATTTATTATTCGAGGATGCTTATCAAATTCAAATACGTATCCATCTCTGACAAATCCCCTTCAAGATGTCTCGTAGCCAATACCTCGTCGCGACTTATTGTTAGCTATCGCCCTTTTTCGTCGCAAACAATCCCTAGCCCGGATTGAAACTGCTGTTTGCGAAGCTGACCTAGATCGTCCGAGATCCATGGATCCGAGCGCGGAGATGGTCGGAGCACATCGGGCGAGCACGAAGGAACAGAGAGGCTGCGTATTATCCGCGTTTCGAATACTTCAAGCGGATAAATAATTGGAGCCGCGGCTCGCGCTCATATCGCGTCGTACGCTGGAAACTCGCCGTAGCTCGGTCGAAACGATAGGCGGATCAGACGATTGGAATCGTCGCTGGATCGCTGGTCAGAGACAGACGGCTGTAGAAAGAAACGGGACGAGAAAGAGACGACGAAGGGCCAGAAAGCGGAGAATGTAAAATTGATGCGCGCCTCTCGGCTGAAAGTTCAGTCGCGTACTGAAATATCTGATCCATTTAAGTTTCTGAAAACGATCGTGAAAACTGGGTGACGCGAAATTCCCACTCGCCATCTATCGGAACGATTGCTGCTGGCGTGTCAAGCGACTCTTGAATCGCACGGAATACTCCAATCAATCACGTCGATTACGTCGCGGAACGTCAGCTGGCCGGCGACGAGACGCGCGTCGCGCGGCTATTGGCCGAGTCTTATTCAAATTTCTTCCTTATCCGCATCTGCTTGCAGAGTGCTCCTCGCGCGTGCTCGGGCGCTCGTGGCCCTTGCCCTTCGAAGGAACGTTCGCGTTGTTTCGCTCGACGCGGTTTCACGCCATCGACGACGGCCAACGTTCGATCGCGGGAGCACCGAAAGGTCGTCGATGATACTCTGCATGGCGTCCAGCTTGCAAAATTGACACGCAGCCTCTAGAAATTTCCCAAAATAAACTGCCATAGGAGGAGCGCCTCGGCTTGGTATCACACGGAAGCAGACAGGAAAGAAAGAGCCTCGGCTAGCCTTGCTGCGAGACTGCGTAGAGAGTCTGGCCTCCAGCGAATATATATAATAAGTCTACCATTGGTACCATAAAATATAAAATAACTCTAGGCAGAGTTAAAGACAGCAAGAGATCGGCCAACTGGAAACACGGATTACCCTCGCAGACCGGTATTTGAAGAGGACTGGCTGGTTGCAACTACGGACTATCCCGCCGAGCGTTACTGGCGTTTGAAGACCGAGTAGTTGGAGCTATCGTTAATACTAATCAGCCAATAAGAAGACAAATTGGCGTAGCGCGTAGAGATTAGTGCAAGACGTATTGTGTAAACAACGCAAGAAGGAGATGCCGAAGGAATCGTGCGATCGACGTACTGAAGTATGAACAGAGAATGGAACACGTATCCGAGGAATCTAATGGCGAGCGAGTTTTTCTTCGATCGTGATAGCTTCCTCTGTTAAAAATCGAGAACGCTTCCGAGCGTGTAGTCGAAATTGCCGTGCTACCGAACATATACGATAACCAACGAAGCACGACATCAGCAACTGCAATCGAAGGTGTTATAATTTTGATAGATTCTTTGAACAAACGTTGTTTAATCGTAGTCGATGATACAGGCTGGTTAAAGAAAAGAAGGAACACGTATCTCAGGACGCGGTGAAGATTTAGCGTTTTCCTTTCTAGGATTTATTTCGCAGAATTTCTGCTCGCACGCGTACGCGCCTGAATCATTCCCTGGTTGCACAGCGGTTTTTATCGCTCGCATAAATTCGTCCTATTTTCATGCGATATTTATTACACGGTGGAGGAAACATTGGATAGATATACAGCGACCTGCGAAAGTGTCTGCGCACTTGGTACAACAATCGTCGCGGATTACCGAATTGCATCGAAACTGGAGAGCAGTACGATGAAAAATCGCAACAAAGCCACGTCCGATACTTGATTAGCGATATTTGATCAGCCGATTGTAACATATGCATCATTCGCACGATCGTCGTCAGTTTCTCAATTTTCTCGTCCGCGGTTCTTAGTGTAAAAATACCACGTCGAAACAACGTGCCGAGCGATCTCGATCTCGCATCTCGTTGCACACATTGGAAAATGGACCGTAACTCGTAACGCGCTGTGTTTATATCGCGTTCCATTCTTTCGTTTCCACGTTTCGCGTACGTTACCGACTATAATCTAGGCCGGAGGCGACGTTTTCACCGATCAGACGAAAATAGCTCGCGACATTGGAGAGTAAGAAGAACGTGAAATAATTATGAAGCGGTTCGAGTTGGCTTCGTTCGCCGCCTTCCGCGATCGAGTCTTCCCTGCGATATCGAGACTTCGATCGTGTGGGCGCCATTCAAGAACCGATTCGCCAGCTTACGATCGTATCCTCCGTTAATAGACGCCGGTCACGGTGAACTTTTGACGTATGTAAATGGATGAATAATGGCCGGGCGAATATGTAGATCGCGGGATGACAGATCGAGAACTTGCTCGCATCGACTCTAATGATTTATGGCGGTCTATCATCGCGAGACTTTGTCTTGCTTAATTTAGTAGCGGCCGCTAATCACCGGATCTTACGTAAGTTTTTCGTCGCCGCTGACAATCAATTCCGATTAACTTTGGCGAGAAGAGAGCAGGCGTATGGCAGATTGTACGGCGAAGAATGTAGGATGCGACCTGTACTTCGATTACTCGCGACTCGATTTTAATTTTCATTTAGAGATTTTAACGCCACGGAAGGGATACAAATT
Organism: Bombus superbus; assembly: GCA_014737385.1. Taxonomy (NCBI): domain Eukaryota; kingdom Metazoa; phylum Arthropoda; class Insecta; order Hymenoptera; family Apidae; genus Bombus; species Bombus superbus. The sequence goes on from JACXIK010000008.1 coordinate 978,951, forward strand.
TTCGTATGCAGTGTACAGTGCAGAGTATAAAAAGAATATAGGAATTGTCGCGTACTAATTGACACACGTACGACGAAAGTTACTTGTATTTTCGGGGGCGGCGGGGGGGGGCAGAAGGATTTTTTTTATCGAACTTGTGAATCTTCAAATTCGCAAATATCCAAACTTCCAAATTCATGGACATTTAAATTTGCAAACTCTCTGATCTCCGGGGTTTTCGAATCTATTAATTTCCAATTCCTCGAATCTCTAAATTCTTGATGCCGTCAACTTTTTAACCAGGTCGCTCGTTAACTTGCAACTCGTACGTATAATCACGGGATTAATAGTTAACGAGGGAGGTAGACGCTTTTGGTCTTTGAAATCGTACGAGATGAATGCGCGAGGTTAGTTATTTCGACGAAACCGAAACGTCGCATTAAAATATGAAGGATTAATAATAATTTTATATACTTTTCTTTCGTTATCGGATCGGAATAGCCAGGCTAATATTGGACGTTTCTACTTAAAGCACGGAATATTAAAATAACGTTCGCATGGTATTAGACGAGATAGGCCATTTTAATCTGTTCGTACACTGGAAGTGTTCAATTTTGACATTTAATACACATTACATAATTACATGATTACATTCAATTCGATATTCAAACTAGTACAATGTATCGGATTTGTTGTTAGTTTAAGAAAAGATTGCGGCGTCGACGTTAATAATCGAGGAGTTTTCTGAAACAAGTATCGCAATATTCATTGTAAATTCATTGCAAACACATGGGCGAGTGTAGTCCTCTAGTTGGGTTATTATAGAAATTTCTGTTTATTTGGTGGATATAAAAGAACAGAAAGCTCAGTCGATATTAAAAGACTGAAATTAGGAAATGTCAATTATCGCGACGATATTACGATAATTGTAATTTCAACGTTGTCGCTAAATTGTCAGCGTTAATTTCATTGGAAAATTACAAGTTATATTTAAGTGATCGATTCGATCGATTATCGTTGCTTAACGTCAGTTGCCTCAAAGCGAAGTAATCAAATTAATTAACGATAAAAAAAGGAAGCGAAACAAAATAAATTCGAATACGTGCAATTACGTGCGTAATTACGTACAATCGTGCAATTTCGCAAATATAACGAAAGGTTCGCGTCGTTTTAATACGAAAACGCTAAAATTAAAAATTCCATCTCGCCGCGGAAATTGCCGATTGTCCCAGCGATAATTTAAATTTCGATCGTCGCGTGTTCGTCGCCGATTGCTTGATCTTACGTGATATCGTGTAACGGAGAAAGACAAGTAGTATTGCGCGAAGTACTGAAATATCAGTTGCCTAGAAGTGCGCGGCTGAAACAAATTCAAACGCGTATAATTAAATCGCGTCTAGGGTTTCGCAGAATTCAGTTTCTACCCTTGCAGGCGCTGGAAACGCGAAGAAAAGGGAGGAATAGGACATCGAAAGGGAGCTTTCCAGCTCAAATTTCGAAAAGCAACATAATATCGCGGCCACGGATACACACGCGTATTTCGTTATACGTGTGCATGTTGATACATACACGCGCGTGCACACACACACACACACACACACCATATAGATAGATAACGATACGTGTATACGAATACGCGCGAGCCAGTGTGGTACTTTTAAAGCGAACAGACGCGATGAGTATTACGCCAGCTTCTATATAATCCGCAATATTCACCGTGTACGACTACAACACTATCGCCGAAACAGTGACCATTCACTTGCACCCACGCAGACTTTTCCCACCGTGTAGGTTGTTAATATTTAATACGGCTGCACATAATACGAAACGCGTATTTACCTCCGAGAAGCTTCGAGGGTGGCTTTAAATACCGCGGCCAGATTTGCGACGCTTTATAGGCAAATGTTTCGTCGGGAAATTTGAATACATCGTTAATACGTGTCGTAACGTTTCTCGGGATTGCGGCTTTTTACAAAATCGCCAGTATCGTCGCACACTCGTACGAGCAGGTCCGCCGCGTACCTGTTTCGCCGGTTACGCGTTAAAGTTTCTGTCTCAAGCTCCGGTTTCCATATATTATTTACGAAGGAATTGCGGTGACCGTGACGAAACTCCGTGCACGAGCTGCGAGCGTCAGGCCTACCTGAGAATTTCCCCGCGTGCTCGTCCTTTACTTCCAGGGAAAAGAAGAAACCGAGCGCTTTATCCCTTCCAGTATTTAATTTAACCCTATCGAATGAAATTTCACTGTATCGAGCCGCGCAATTAACGACTTTGATCGCTGCGCGTTGCATACGTAACGCGATTTGCGATCTTCAATCGCATCTGTACATTCGTATTTTCAGCTGCGCGAAACCCGTGCGAGAAAACGACACGACCAGATCGTTAGGATCGGGTACAAAGTATCGTCTCGCTTAGCAAACGTCGTGTGCGAACAGCATCGACGCGCGTCGTAGATACTTTGCAGGTAGTATATCGTGTCACGGACAGATCGCGATACTTTTAGAATCGATTTTAGACGCGAAGACCGCGACCGCTGCGAAGCGGTTCCCGTGAAAGCGCTTCTTTCTCAAGTCGCGAATATCTCCAATATCTTATGCATTTATCTTATAAAAAAAAAAAAAAATATCCAACCCGGTCTGGAATCGCGAACTTTTCGCAAAAACGCGATCCAAGGCGTAACGATTCCCTGCGTCTTCCTCTCCTCGTCGCTGGCCGCACACCGGCATCGTCTGATCATTTCCAATGGTTCCAATGACAAACGAGCCGCAGAGGCCCGTGGAAATTCGGGCGATCTGCCGCTGATAGCGTGACCGCGACACCGTTGCTGGATGCTGGTGCTCGGTCGTCGAGGCGCGAATAAAGACGATGCCGCGCCGAGATACATTTCGCTTTAGAACCGCAACCGCGCTAAGGTATTACGTACGTGATGCATTATGAGCGGGGAACAGTCCGAAACTAGAACAATATTTCCTGGATAAATTTTGCCCGGGATACGAGGTCACGAAGCAGCGAAAGAAGACGCTAGTTGAAACTGCTGGAACCTGCTGCTCGCTGCTCCACGGTCGAGAATAACAGTACGAAGTTGATTCAGCGTGTTTGTACTATCGTGCGAAAGTATCCAGCGCGTTCGTCTTTCGCTTGCTTATTTCTCGGCGTGGTATAATCTAATTCGTTAGAAAATTAGAGACGCAAGAACGCGCGGCTGTTGTTTCATTTCGCCTTATCCTCGCGCGTCCTCGGCTTCTTCCGCTTTAGGCTCGGCTGGGTCGTCGTGCGTTTTAGCGCCGACTCGATCTTCGTGCGAGACAGTTCGCGAAGTTTCGAACGAACATCGCGAGCGTGCAAGTTCCAGGACGAACGCATCGGGCGAGATTGAAAATTGAAACGGCCGTTTCATTACGACTTCATCGTGTCTTACGGGAGCCACGCACTTCCCAAAGAGATCGCAGCAGCTAGTTAGAGAATCCTCTGCCCGTTCCCGGTGTTTACCACGCGCTAGCCTGAAGTTCGTCTCCGGCCTCTTCGTACGATGAAAATACCGTTAAGGTATGGAGAGCATTTGGAGAGAACAAAATAAAACTCCATTGATATACTAAGTCTAGCTCTACGCGCGGGTTACTTTCCGTAGGCCTAGGAAACACTCTCTTGTCTCAACGAAGACCTGGACGCTCACATACGCTCCAGGGAGGGATGCACGCGTACGATACAAATGTACTACCTATTCAGCAAATACTATTCGCAATAGTAGCAACCTATTCGCCAGTTTCCCCGCGCTAGCGTCCTATCGAGGAAATTAAACGCGTGAAACGTCTTCGCCGGCCGACGAAGAGGAGAGCGTCGGCGGAACGTTCGAAGAAATAGGAAGAATAGCGGACACTCCGAGGAAAGAAAACACGGCGGTTCCTCGCCGGTGTTTACCCGCGCCGTGAATATATCGTCGACGAACGAGAATTTATCTAGCGGAATAACGCGGCTCGTTCCGCGGATGGGCAGAGTCCCAAAAGTTTCCTATCGTTCGAAGGAATCGGCCGTGCCGTTGCCTCGTCGAACACCTACGCCGGGAACAAATCCTGCGGCCAAGCAATTTTCACCTCGCGAAACACCCTGCTCGTTTCTCGGCGCGCGTTTCTGCCGCGGTTATTGAATATCGCGGGCGTTCCTGTGAACCGGCTGACGGCCAGTGTCTGGTCGATTACGCGATCGATCACGCTACTGGAAAACTTTGGCCACCGACGTTTCCGCGATATGTGAAATTTATGAGCAGCCTGGCGATGGGTCCGGTACGATAGAGAGCGAGTTTAGAACTGTGAGTGCTTCCGTACGAAGAAACTATACCGTGTATATGTGTATATGTATATACTAGTATAGTATAGTATAGTCTATATATATAGGGTGAGTCCGCTAACGCGGAGAGTCGAAATAACTCGCGAGTCGTTGGTAGTGGGAAGAAGTGTTTTGTTTGGAAGAAAAGTTGCATGGCACGTAGTGGGACGTACAGTGCTCCGGTCCGTTTTTCGTTGCTTTGCTTCTTTCAGCGAGATAATAGGGTCGTCGTCGGCTTTTCGAGCGGAGCGTCCGATATTTTGTCTGGAATTCGGATAAATCGTCGAATTTGGCGCTGCGCGAGGCGGACTCGAATTCTTCGCGAACGTCGGATAACGATTTGCGCGGGTGGACATAATTAACTGGCGTTGCAAGGATGGCCGAGACAGAGTTTGGGTTAACGCGTGATTATCGTTTCGATTCATTTGCCGTTGCTGGCAAATTTGTGTCTATCGTTCTGGCTCGTGTTTAGGTGGAAGTTTCGTGGTCATCGCGCTGTCTCGCAGCGCAAATGGAATTGGCGTGGCGCAGGCGGCAACACAAATTTTCCATGTAGCCTCGTTTCTCGATCAAACGTTTTCCTATCGAGCCGTAGTTTTCGTCCTCGTAGTAACGAGACGCTTCGAAAACGGATTTATTTGCTTCTCAGAAGAGACTTCTTATGGCGATGTTTCTCGGCGAAGAGAAATATCTGAATATGTGAATATACGGGATCTAATTATTGAAAAATACGTGTTCTTCCCTGCGTGCAGTAGATGCGTTTCAAATGTACGTTCGTCAGGCAATTTCTTGTTTTTTGTTAAGTGAAATACTCGCTGCCGGTGAAAAGTATCGAAACAACTGCGGTGTGCGAGCGGAAAGCGATATTCGCTACGAGTCAAACGCTTCTCGCTGCTTTTATCATAAATCCGTGCCTCGCTCGCAATGCCAAATACCGAATGGAACGAAGTTAGAGATTTCCGATAAACGAGTGTAACGATTGGCTATCGAAATAATCGCCGACAGCGGCAATAAATGTATTTGACGTAATTGCGCGGAATTGATGGAGCCAAGTTCGTAAGTGAATCGTTTCCCAGAGGATGGAGCGCGACGATACCGGACAGCGTCGAATTGAGAAAAAAAAGTCAGCCCGCGTATCGTTGGCCGGTTGGTTGGCGATCATCGGCCAGGACCGCGTTTACAAGCCCGCGAACGTAGACCCGTATAAATAACCGGGACACGTCGATGTTTTCTGTTTCGAAAAGCGAAAAACCGACCAAACGTAAGCGTCGCTCGAAATTTCCACGTATATGAATTCCCTATGCCGCGCAATTTTTTTTCACGCCGATAAAATCGACGATATCATTGCCGGCTCGCGTTTCATTTAACGCGGAACGTCCCGTACGCCGTTTGCACGAATGTTTGGAACGGCAGACTTAATCGCAAGTAACGAAAGTTGGCGTGAAAAAAAAAAAAAAAAAGATGGAAAAGCATCTCCTGGTTGAATAATTTGTAGTTCGTAGGTGGCAAAAATCTAGACGCCTCCGTTGACGATAGTTTCGTTTTCTCGTCGACGTCGAAGTTTGTCGGAAACTTGGTCAGAGGGGAGCTGATCTTTGCGAGAAGTAAAAAAAAGGAAAGAAAAAAATTCGAACGAAAAATTCGCGATAGTAGGAATAATCGTGCGATAAAATACGACGCTTCTTCGAGGTTTTTTTTATTTTTTTTCTTGAAAGCTCTGCTCGCCAGAGTTTTATTCGTAGGACTGTTCGAACGTATTATACTCGGAACTGGCGAAACCGGATGATCTTAATGGAAACTCGAATACACGGCGTTGCGTATAAATTGCGGACACTAGGAACGAGATGGAAATGGAAACTGGTGCTTCATGTTGGACGAAAGATCTCGTGAAACAGGTAATTGTTCGGAAGGTAACCGAGTTTGAAAAAATAAATACCGTGCTAAACCGGGCAATGAGTAAAACAATAATGGAAGATGAATTTAATGGAAAATCCGGGTTGGTGAGTTTGCCGGTTCGTGTGTTCCACGGAGTTCGGTAAAACACGGCGAACGTAGACGAATAATAACTAGAATTTCTCGAATAATAACCAGAATTCGTAGACTTGTGCGAATTCAACGACACAACGAACCGGCATCCCGCAATTATTCCACGTGCGAGCAGCCTCATCGATCTTCGTCGCGAACAACAATAGCGCAGAAACCGGCAAATAGGTGCAAACAAATGCACCAAGCTAAGCATGGAGTACAGACCCGGAATATCCTGTTGGACGTATAAATAATATCCCCATGCTGTGCGTTCGTAACCTGTTTTTAAAACAGGAATTCTGTTGGCTGTGTTTCGGAAATATGGAAATTTTCAATCCCAAACAAGAGCTATAAATAAGGAGAAAAATAGATATATACATAGAGACAGGAGAATTAATAAATGAAAAAGAAATGCGGAATATTCATTGGCAATTTCAATTCTAAATGGGAATTATAAGTAACATAAAAATAGATAGACAGAGGAAGACAAATATAAGGAAGGATACAAGAAATTCATCGATGCTTTCAGTTCTGTATGGCAATCACAAATGAGGGGAAAAATAGGTAGAAATATAGAGAAAGGAAAATAAATAGATAAAAAATAAATGCAGAATAATATTCATTGATAATTTCAATTCCAAATGGGAATTATAAGCAGCATAAAAATAGATGGATGTTTTCAGTTCTAAACAGGAATCATAAATGAGGGGAAAAATAGGTAGATAGATAGAGATAGAAAAATAAATAGATAAAAAGAAGTACAGAATAATATTCATTGATCGTTTCAATTCCAAATGGGAATTATAAGCAGCATAAAAATAGATGGATGTTTTCAGTTCTAAACAGGAATCATAAATAAGGGGAAAAATAGGTAGATACGTAGAGATTGAAAAATAAATAGATAAAAAAGAAGTACAGAATAATATTCATTGATCAGTTCAATTCCAAATGGGAATTATAAGTAACATAAAAATAGGCAGATAGAGAAATACAAATATGTGCATAAGGAAGGATACAAGAAATTCATCGATGCTTTCAGTTCTAAACAGGAATCATAAATGAGGGGAAAAATAGGTAGATAGATAGACATGGAAAAATGAGTAGATAAAAAAGAGATATAGAAAACTCGTTGATATTATCAATTCTCATTTAGTTTCTCAGATTCACTGACAATTTCAATACTAAATAAGAGTTATATATAATATAAAAATAGATAAGATATGTACAGAAAGAAAGATAAATAATTAAGGAAAGATATAAAACATTCATCGATGTTTTCGGTTGCAAATGAGAATTATAAATGAGAAAAAAAAAAATATGCGAATAGACGGGAATAGAAAAACAAATAAATGAGAAGATACAACAAATTCACAATGATGAAGAATTCGCATTGAAATAAAAATTGAAAATATCGTAAATATACTAGATTTTTGTATTCGTTCTTATTTAGAATTAAAAATTTGCTGCATCCTTTTAATTAATTTATTCTCCTATTTCTATCCATCCATTTGTTTCTCATGTATAATTCCTACTTAGGACTGAAAATATCAGCGTGCATTTTGTACTTCTTGCGAAATCAAATATACCGGTGTTAATCAGGCTGTGCTTCGTACAGGCAATTAAAAATGAACGAGGACCGATCGATAATATCCGATTCGATTGATCGGATCCGACCGATTTTATAACAAGGACAGATCAATTGTAATCAAGTTGCGTCCTGCGAACGTAAAATCAACGTAGTTTATTTTTAGTGGATCTCCAAAGAGGGAAATCGTTACAACGAAAAGATCGGTCGTTCGAACGAGACGATTCGTTTTCCTTTTCCATTTTTTCCAGTGGATTAACGTATACGATTCCTTCCCTCGAACGAGAAACACAAATGTGTAATTGTCCATATTAATTGTTATTTTCCTCGGTTGTTGGAATCCAAAGTGAACAACGGGACATGTATTTGTCGGTAGAGCGCGCGATTGTTCTTAACGAAGTTTTTATTCGCGTTAATGTTCAATTTTATCGTTTTGTTCGTTAATCGACGAGAGCCCGCGAATGCGACTTCCTCGAAACTTTTCATCTTCCCCGTTGAAATAAGAGAAGGCAGTATACAAGAGTCATTAAAAAAAAAATCGAACAATTCTCAACATGCTCGACGTTTTACAACAAATTGAATTATCCAAATCGGCGTGGTCTTGCGAACGAGAGAGTTAAGCTTGATTCAACTTTGTTATTACATACCTACTTTAGTTTCGATTTAAATGCAAATTTTTCATTTTCACAAATCCTGCCATTTCAATTAAAACATTCGTACCGGACGTATTATAAATACGTAAATATTATATAATATATAACGTATAAATATACATATATATATATATATATATATATCGTCGTCGTTAAAAATTAATAACTTGCGAAACACGGCGGCATTTGAGGGATGTTTAATCGGTTTCAAGCGGTGGCTCGAGGTTGGAAATTTTGTGACGAGAAATCTATGACGAATCCGACGACCGCGCACGTTTGCCTTTTATCGTGCACAAGCGTGAACGAAATTAAACAAAGTTCTTGCACGAGACAGCCGTCAGTGGCCGTTGCTCGGCGACTAATTAAAAATGTTTGTTCGATATACTGGCACTGAAACGTGTTATTGGCGAATCTGTCATCGGCGCAGGCAACCGCCGACGAAGAAAAGCACGAAAGGAGAGAGGATAAAAAAAGAACGAAAAATAATTGGAACGTAGTGGCGTGTAAAAATGACACGCGCATCGAGCGAAATTCTCTGCGTTCAACTTTCCGGTTTTAATGAACGAAAGTAATGGGAAAATGTTTAATTGGAACGAGGAAAATTAAAAATCCCGAATGGCCATCCAAGCGCCGGATACAACAATTTCCTCGATATCGTGTGACGTTTGTTAATGTTACGAGTATTTTCAAAATATCTTTCATGGAAAACACTTTTATTATGTTCTCGACGAAATTACTTCTGCTTGCCTGTCTTTTTGTTCGTCTACGGATTTTTCAACGGTTCCGTGCTCTGCTTTAGCAAACGTAACTGCGCGTAGATATCCGTTTCTCGACGTTGTATCGCGTTGATCGCAGTCGCCAGAGTCGGGATCGTGCAGCCTGATAGCTCGTACGACGAAGGAAACGTAAAACGATATCTGGCAAGAGAACTCTACAACGTGGACGATCTTCCTACGCGGCAAACGCAACTTGGAATTAGCTGCGTCGAATACGCGGACTTTTTATTAAAGGTACAAAAGCGTCTTCTCGGAGAGTTTTCCCTGTTAAACCTGACAAAAGACGCGCGTTAAGATCGCGCAAGAATAACATCGAGATTGCGGATTTCGACCGAAATTGAACAATCGAAAGATACGACGGAATTCAATTGCAAGATAAGAACTCGAAGAAGATAAAACTTTCCAACGAAACGACGTTCGCTTTTGAATAAAAAAAAAAAAAAAAAAAAAAAATGGAATTTTTCCCTCTTACACGCCCAATATCAGGTCGCTGCGTTCGAAGAGGAAAAAAAATTCAATAACGTGGGAATAAAACGGTCGCGGGGGACCTGCGGGAAACGTGGCGTTTCGAAAGAAAAGGGCGGACAGAAAGAAAGTGGAAGAACCGAGTGAGGCGACTTTTCGCTACTAAAATCGGTGTCCTTTTATTTTCTTTTCCACTTCATCGGAGACGGACGATTCGCGCGACGCTTGGAACCGCGTTGGAAACACGGGCCGCGAGATCCGGCATCGCGATAGTCGCGTCCGGAGGCAAGGAAGGCCGAGTCTGGCCCCGAAACGGCGCTGGATAATTAGAAAGTTTATCCGAGGAGAGATCTCGTCTCGTAATCTTATTCGCATTAATTATTTTCCCTCCGCGGCCGCTTCGGATCTGATTAAGACGGGCCGCGCCCCCCTCGTCTCTCGCCGCCCTGCGCCGCTCGAAAAATGTCGAGGAAAAGAAGAGAATCGCGGACCGGGTCGCTGGTCGAGGACAAGAATAAAAAAGGCGAGACGGAAGGAGGGGAAAAAAGAGGGGGCGAAGGTTGGGAAGAGTTCAAGGGGCGAGAAGATAAAATGTGCGGAGGAAGAAGCGCGCGAAGTAAAAGGGGGAAAAAGCGAGAGAAAAAGGAGAAAAGAGGAGGGGGAGAGAGGAGGATTGAAATAAAAGGACGGCGGGGAGGAGGAAAGTTTGGTGGAAAAAGCGTACGCGGAAGTTATCCGCCGTCGCGGAGAGCTGGCGCTGTGGGAGAAAGAGCGAGGCAAGGACAAGGTCGATGAGAAATTTACGAGATGCACGAGTGGCAAACGAATTTTTAACGGTGGCCTCTAACGATGCGAATTTCGCCGTCGTTTTTCCTCGCCTTCCTGGTGTTTCTTCGTATCCGTCTGTCCGTGCGTCGTAGCCGAGACGGATTTGATCTTCTTGCCATTTTTTCAACGATTAAGGTCGGTTCATACGGTAATAACTTTTTTTACTTTTTTTATTTTTTTGTCACGAACGTCACGATGGCGGGAGCCTGGAGAATTTTCAAAGGATCTAGTTGGACGCCGTACGCCTGTTGTTGGCGATTTTATCGTACGATCACGGCGGATCGTTGTACCGTACGTTGCACGAAATATTGTACAGCCGTACTTGTCCCGTTTGTCTCCGATTGCGAACAGGGTTAATCCAAGTTACTCCCGTTTCCTGGTTTGATTAGAACGTAGGTTTTTGGCTCGCAGTCCCGGGCTTCCGGTTCTTAGTGCCGCCAAGGACACTGGCTTTTCATCGAAACGCTCGACTTCCAGTTCGCGCTGCTGTTTGCTGGTGGATTACGCGAATCGATTATTTGCAAGGTGTTTTGCAACGTAGATGGTACGCGAGTCTGGAGGATACGCCAAGAATTAGGATATCTGGCAGTAGCAGGATAACACGCGTCTTCTAAACGTTCTTCGCGTGTTCTTAACGCGCGTCCTCTTTACTTTACAGTGTCTTTATAGAGGCATTAGGCCGTACGTACGCTTGTAGATAAAATTGGAGAAATTGCACGGTAATGAAACGTAAATATAACGTGGCGTGTTAGGAATCGGCGTTCCTTTGATGTGGAAGCGAGTGAGCATCGACGAGCCGTCGGAGTTGAGTTTTCGAGCCGATTGAGTAGCGAAGAACAGAAGCGGAGGATTTCTGTAATGATGGAAAATCGGAGGAATAAAATTGACGAGGCGAAATTGAGGGGAAGGCGGTTGCGCGGAAGGATAGCGCGACGCGACGAAGGAAATTGATGAAAGCGGGCCGAGTAACAATGAAAAGAAAAAAAAAAAACAGAAAGGAATTGGCGAGGAGACGAGGACGAGGAAAAGAAAGGGAGGAAGGAAAGCGGAAAAGGAAACTCGTTCCTCGACTTTTCACTTTCAGCTCTCGCCTCGTCGACAGGGACCGACGTCGTTTCGTTTATTAATCGCCCCGATTCTGCAACAGCCGAACGTAAAACTTGCAGTTACGCAATTTGTCACGAAGACGGAGCCTCCATTAAAATTGACGAGGCGATGACTGACTCTGCAAGCAGCTAACTTTTCAATTAAATCGCGGCCAATCGAGAAGTTGGCAAACAACCCGACGAACGCTATAACGCCGCCGTTCGCGCGGCTATGTTTCGCCTGTGAAGCAACGAAAGAGCGATTAACGTGAAATATTAGGTCGCCTTATGGGTCTCGCCGCCTTTTCTTTTTTTTTTTTTTTTTTTTTTTGTTCGTCGAGAGCTAGAAAATGCTGCGAGATCGAAGAATCTCCGTTGCGCGGCATTTAGGTGGAATTTTCTGTTTCTAGATAGTTATCGATAAACGATGCTAGAAAACGATCTGACAACGTCGTCTCTATGGAAAGAAATATAAACGCTGACAAACGCTGGTAAATCGTTTCTTGGCTTTTTTCTGCGTCGCGTCTGTCTCGATCTAAAGGAATGGAGCGTCGAACGAATTTGTCCACTTTACGGCTAAATCCTGTTTCGCGGCTCATCTTCGCCACAGCAAATAGCGAATGCCACGCGCAGGATCTTCTACCGCTACATTTTTCCTTCTCTTAAACTTGGACGAGATGAACGCATAAGTTTCCTTTCTTGCGCCTGAGAAACTTGTTTCTTCGCGCTTAACAGCATTTTCTACGCGCGCGCTTCGGTTACACGTATTCGCCGTGCAACAAGGTAGTGAGATATCGAAGAAGCGCGGTGTCATGGGAAACCGTGCTGCGCGAAACGGAAAATGTAACGCGCAAAATTGGTGTCGACGAAGTTGTCTACGCATACCGTCACTTCTTAGCAAATAAGAGAAACAGGTTCGTGGTGTAACGTAGCACGATTAATGCAAAGCACCGCGCGTTGGTAACTATTTGCGTGAGTCGTACGAAGAAAATGTCATCGATCTTTTTTTATCAGAGAAGCTTGCAGTTGCTTGCGAAAGATTTGGGGAGGAAACGGATTAAAAATTCTCCGAGAGCGGAGAAGACGATCGTCCTACGGCGTAAAAGAGAGTCAGTCGAAAATCAGCTGGAAGAAACAAGGAACATGCGTGTGATTTTTGTATATAAGCGGAAGAATTTGCTTCTTCTTCGATAAGTAATATTATTGCTACTTAGTCCGCGTGTTTCGGCTTTGGACGAGCTTTCGGTTTTACAACTCGTTTGTCTTGCACGCTTACCATTTATTCTTACTTTATCTATCTCTCTATTCTTATGTATCTACCTCTTATCTTATATATTCTGTTATCTTGCGCTCTATTCTATATTCTATTTTCTACCATTATGACGACTTTTGTGCTTTTGCTTCCTTCCTGTGCTTCCTTATCGTCGTTCCTCCCCACCTTGTATTGCTCTTCTCTTTTCCATTATTGTCTTCAGTTCTATCAGTCCTTCTCCAGTCTCATTTAGTATTATTTCGGTGTCCTTCGGTCCTCCCGTAATTCCGCACGCTTCTATTACGCGTCTCGGGTCTTCTTTCCTTTTACATAGCCTGCATCTTTTCTCTCCCTCTTCTTTCCAGTATTCTCTTGCTTTGGTCTCATTTCCGCACCTGAACCTCGCTACAATTTTTCTATCCTTCCACTTCATCCTTCCTTCTAAGTATTGTTGTGACTCTTCTTTGGCAATTTTCCTACAATGTTTGTTATACTTTGATTCCCTTATCTTTTTCTCCTCTCTTCCGCCTCCCTCTTTCTCCTTCCTTCTATAATTTCCTCTACTGTCATCCTCTCTTGCTCTCCTCCCGTTTCCGTCTGTACTCCTCCATCTCTCGCCTCTTCTAGTCTCTTCTTTCTTTTTCTTGCTCTTTCCCCTCTTGTCAATTTCCCTGATTTAAATGCACTGCTTTACTAGCTCCTTTTCTGACTCCATAACTTTCCACTCGTACCCTGCTACTCTTTTTAATACCTTATATATATATATATAATAATATATATATATATATAAATATATATAATATATGTATAATAATATATATAATAATATATATATATAAAATAATCAATAACTAACGGTTAACAGAGATACCCACGCGCACGGTTCCTCTGTAAATAAAAGAAATAGGTTTATTGAAGCGATCGATAATTAATCCAAAGCACTGCGCGTTCGTACTGTTTACGTTAGTTGTACGAAAAGAGCGATCGATCGTTTTTCGTCGAGAAAAGTGGAATCAAAATTCCAGTAAAGGCAATCACGCGTGGCCGACCGGAAAGGTCAGGCACAATTTCCATCATTTGTCCTCCTTCCTTGCGTGTTTGTCAGGATTCTTCGATTCTTGAACCGCGCCAGAGCGAGTCCGTGTTACGCTTACTTACTTACTAATTTCTTTTCAACGCGTACAAATTATTTAAAACTCGTATTCCGTGGCACTCGACGCTGAATATCGCGTATCGTTGCACGTGGAAACAAACGTTCAGAGCGGAAGCCCTTTCCTGATCTGGCAATTTCTTTTAAAACGACGGCGCTTGATCTGTTCTCTCGACAGGCATAATTCATCCACCTAACATTTTCTATTATTTACAATCGACGTCTCCGATCACCCCTTTGGACATACCAGCAGAGTTTCATTTTTCTGTGCGTTTCTCCAGGGTAGCCTCGGAACGTTAACACGACTCTGAGACACGTCTATCGAGAGGAATGATCGATTACCCTACCAACGCGATTTCTCGAAATAACTTTCGCGATTTAATATCTTATAATCAATCAAGATTATCTTCACATTTTCATGCTACATCGATGCTTATACTTTATCAAATTTCTCCGAAAATAATCGTACGTAAAAGTTGTATAACTTGTATTCCACCAGGCAATCGAATGTTATTGTCGTTGTTATTATACGATACGTTCTGTTCGTAGCAGCTTCGAAGAACTTGGACAGTTTATTCGAGTCCTTCGCTGGTATTGCGAAATCAGAGGAAAGAATTAATCGAACGTTGCAAATGGATCATTCGCGTTACGTCATAATCTCTCGGATAAATTCAAATTGCAGTGTCAACGCGCTCTTTCAAAGGTCGGAGCAACGAGACTGTATCACGTTTTTAAAATCGCTGATCGTTTGAAGGTTCCAGTTCCGTAGCGAGTCCTGCGAGAATTTCTCAAAAAGTTACAAAGTTTCGCGGTCTGCGTACGCTTAGCAACGCCGAGACTGCGTTTCTCCGATCTCGCCAGCTTGAACCGATCGAGAAACCAGAACACGATCGTACCACGAGTACTACGCGCCATCGCTCATCGTCCGCGCGCGTTTGTCGCTTTCGCGATTCTCGAAACCGGCCGGCCCCTGTGTCCGGTCGCGTTTCAAAGACGAGTTTCAATTTCGTTGAAAGAAATCGCTTCCTTCGTTTCGAGCCACGAAGGTCACATTGTCCAGTCCAAGGATAGCAAAATTTTGCAAACGTCCCGTTGAACAAATTGCAAAACAGAGAAAAGACGAAAAATAAAGCGAACTCTGTCCAGGTGCGCGTTCGATTTAGGAAGCTCGGAACGAGGAAGCCAAGCGGCCGACGCGAATTACGCCGACCGAAAGCGTTCGTTCGTCCGCATCGAGGGTCGAAAGTCCGACGAGCAGCTCGTAGCCCCGATTTTAATTATCGCGTCCGGGATGGATCTTATCGCCGCTGGGGAACGAGAGTAGCCCGGCCTCGCGTGGAAACCGACGGCGATCCGCCCGTGTTATTTATTTCGCGCGTATTTCACCGCTCGCGTTTTCTCTAAAGGCGCGGTTGGTTGCCTGTTGGACGCGACGGTGTTCGTGCAAGTGCCGTTGTCACGTCGAAGACACGCAAATTCACGCGATTCGAACTTTTCGATAATCAGGGTAAAGAAAACTTGAATTTTGTAGGTTTGGTTCTATTTTAGTACAAGAGATCGGTAGAGTGGCCGGTTAGACGGTCGTAACTAAAACTGTATCGGATGCTGTTTTGGAAGTGTTTTAAAACCGTGACTCTGTCTCTCTGGAGAGGTTGTCGCCTGGGAGATCGACGTCGGGCAGCCAGAATGTTTATGACACGGGCGCTTGTTTGGGATTTTTAATTACTAATTTCCCGGAGAGGCTATCGCTTGGGAAAATATTTAGCTTCGACGAACGTGGTACGCAGGATGAACCGTGACCGTCTGGTTTGCAGATCTTGGGCCTGTCTCTGGTTTCGGGGCTCGTGACAATAGCGTCCGTTCGAGGATGCAACGCCGTGCGGACAGCGGCCGTGCGCCGCGTAAATGACGCGCGTTGCGTTCGACGGGACGCGTTACGGCGCCGAAAATTCGAACGTGCACGCGTGCGTGTAT
>JACXIK010000008.1:995389-1221365 GCA_014737385.1 Bombus superbus
CCGAGAGATCGGCTG
Organism: Bombus superbus; assembly: GCA_014737385.1. Classification (NCBI taxonomy): domain Eukaryota; kingdom Metazoa; phylum Arthropoda; class Insecta; order Hymenoptera; family Apidae; genus Bombus; species Bombus superbus. The sequence continues at coordinate 995,405 of JACXIK010000008.1, forward strand.
AAACGCGCGCGATTCTCTTCCGCAGAAATTCCTCTCGTATCGCGACGTCTGTGCTCTTTCGAAAGAAGCGGATAGAAGTAACTACTGGGAAATAGTAGGTTAGCCAGGGTAAATTTGAAGGAATCTGGCAAATCGTTGGGAAGACGGTAATTACAGTTACAGTCGCACGGCGACAGATTTAATACTGGAGTTAGAATAGAAGCAGGAAATGTTTGCAGCAATACGACGATGACAAACGTGTTTTACTTCACGAGCGATGACTTGCCAATCGTAAGCGTGGAATTTTTCTAACAATTCGATTACGATTTCGACTATGATCTCTTCTGCTTTGGATAAGATATTAGGTTGTCCCGAAAGTTTCTTTCCTTTCGCAAAGAAACAATGGACGTACGACCTCGTTTCCTGTCATATTATTTTATTAAATCATCTACGATCCATTTCCCTCTATTTCTATCATTACGATCGTAATGATAGAAATCGAAGAAAATGGATCGTAAATGATTCGATAAAATAATATCGTGCGAAAACAAGTTGTACGTCTATTGTTTCTTTGCAAAAGGAAAGAAACTTTCGAGACACTCTAGTAGGCCCGATAGGTGAATCGACGAATAATCTCGTCTTCGCTGCTTGAGCAACAGTCGTGCGATTCGAACTTTCTAGCGTTGAGCGATCGAAGATTAATTGATAATTCGATTTCATTTTACTGCTACGCTACTGTACCGCGACAAAGATTCGCTTGGAAATGGCGAAAAAAGAGAAATATACAGAAATATGAAGTAAGAAAGAATACGAGAAACAGGTTTTCGCGGGGAACGTTATCTTAACGAGTTAGCTGTTGCGTTCTCTTTGAGAAACGCGTGCCTAACATGTGCCGTGAAATCTAAGCGACGACGAGTGTACTCGTCAAAAAGAGGGAACTGGTTAAACGGTGTATTTAGCGGACGAAACAAACCTCCGAGTTACGTTTCTTTGATAAAAATTGATAAAAATTTCAACTCGCGTAAGCATGCATTCGTTTAGCGATTATTAATATCGGTGATATTGTATGTCAATTCGGGGACCAGTTGAACATTGAAGGGACATTTTCCTCGTATTTTCAAGTATTTCTGTTCACTGTGTTAGAGGAGGAGGCGGCAATTTGGCGTCGTCGTGGTTCTTCTACGTTACAACGAACGGGTCTAGCGGTTGACCGTGTCGTTTGTCGTATCCGCTAAATTTGTACGTTCGTTTTCGTTAATAACGTAACATGAGACACGAAAGTTTCTTGCACGCGCGGTTTTTGTATAAAAACGGAAGAATCTGCTTTCTTTCGACGAATAATAGAACGATCGATAAATCGATAAAGTAGAAGACGTAACAATGACGAGCGCGCGTTCAGCGAACATTGCGCGTGAAAAAAGGAATACACGCGCGAGTTTCGCATATAAACAGGAGAATTTGCTTTCTTTCCACGAGTAATGGAATAACCGATAAATTAGTAAAGTGAAAGATATAACAGAATCCGCTAAATTTGTACGTTCGTTTTCGTTAATAACGTAACATGAGACACGAAAGTTTCTTGCACGCGCGATTTTTGTATAAAAACGGAAGAATCTGCTTTCTTTCGACGAATAATAGAACGATCGATAAATCGATAAAGTAGAAGACGTAACAATGACGAGCGCGCGTTCGGCGAACATTGCGCGTGATAAAAGGAATACACGCGCGAGTTTCGCATATAAACAGGAGAATTTGCTTTCTTTCCACGAGTAACGAGATAACCAATAAATCAGTAAATCGAAAGATGTAATAATTATTTCATTCGACTAAATTTTATCTGAGAAAGCCGCGTCCACATTTTGGATTAAGCTCTTGAAACGCCGAAGTATTCTTACAAGGACATTCTTAGGAGATTATTCTCCTGCAATAGAATATTCTTGAAAAAGTAAAACTCTTGAACGTTACTAACTGAGTGGAGTAAAAGAATATCCGCTCGTACTAAACAAAAATTTGCCACGTGTCTTCTTGTCGTTCGTATTACAGTGCACGTATAAAGAAATTTATTTTCAACGCGTTGAATAACTTTCAATTATTGTTGAAACAATAAAAACCTTCCTAACGATTGTCGCTAATAGTAGCGAAATCCCGGTGCTGTAGTAATAAACAAACGATACAAAGACGTAAATATACGTAGAAACGGACAGGAACGTCGAAGATAGAAAATTAAAAAACAAAAGAATTTCTCGCAACGACCGAACGTTGTTAGTATAGTTGTATTCATTGGTAGTTAGTGTTACTTGTATAGTTAGTATAGTTATTGTTAGTATATTTGTAGTTATTGGTAATCGTTAGGGAGCCGTATTACCCTCACTTTGTACAAATTTCAACGATGGTTATTTTTACCGCGTGGTTATCGAACACGGAAATTAGATAATTCGGATTTATTTTCATAAAACGCGAGGCGAACGTCTCGCGGAAAACTTTATATTTTTATTAATATTACTTAACTTAACTTAATATTTTTCCAGCGCGTATAGCTCCCATGACGTTCGACCCAAAAACAAGTAAACTTTGGTTCGATCAATTAATCGGACAGTGGCTGGAAGTCGAAGAACGATATCCACGTATACGGTTTCGTTGCTCCATCCTTGAACACTCTGAACTGTTTTCGAGTAGTCGCTATTTCGCGTTTATACAGTTTACGAGCTCGATATCCCGCGCCATGTCTACAAATGATTTTCCAATATCGCGGGCGATCCTACGCGCGAGTATACTTACACAGGCGATCAGAAAAATATTACAGGGAAAAGAGCGACTTTTAAGTGATAAACGGCGAGGGCGAGCGCATAATCAGACGGAAGTAGAACGAGAACGATTTTGGTCGGACATCATCGCGTACCGCCATCTGAAGCATGATCGAAGAACTATAAAGACCGCTTGTCGAAGCGGCAGTCTTCTTTTTTCTGTTCTATCGATTTCGTACGATAGAACGTTGCAACTTTTTCGCCTGTACCCGATTTTCACGGTACAGTAAATCCTACAAAATACGATATATAGGAAAAATAAACAAATCGTTATACGTTATCTCTGTTCGTGTAGGAATACACGTGGCAGATGATAATGTTATTACACGAAGCTCTCTGTTTTGCTTTCGTAACTCTTTTTTATCGTAGCATTGATATCACGTTGCGGCACGCGTTTCGTTTCTCGGTTTATTGCAAGATGTTTGCGTGATCGTTAGCAAATACAAAGGCAAATATCGATGATTTCATCTCGACTTTTGCGTGGGCCGTTGTTTGCGCCGCTGGTTCCGCTTGTTTCAATAATTTCTTAGTTACGGAACATCGATGCCTTGCCGGCGTCTGCGAGAAGAAGAAAAAAAGCGTATTCAGCCGTAAGAAACGTCGATTCAAGTAGAAATCGTGCTACGGATAAAGCGCAAGACGGAATAACGTGGGAGTATCGAGCATCGTAAACGTTGGTACGTAACTCGATGGATTTCACGGAATAAAACAATGACAACAGCCGCTCGGTTATAACTTTACCGATTACGTCGTTAACGACGCGCGATTAGAGCTGGCGCGATTATTCAAAGATTCCAATCTCAGGTACCGTGGCTACGAAAAATAAAACTATTTGCTTGCCGCATTTGTCAACGTGCTTGTTTGCGTCTATCGTTCTTATCTTTGATTATATGCGCCATACTTACAATATTGCACATACCATACGTCCTTAATTAGATCCAACTATACAGGATTCCCTGTGGAGGAACAAGAAAGAGATACGGGATGAAACCGCGTCGTGGTTGGCTTAGTTTTCGAGGGAATCGACTTTGAAAATTTATCGAGGCTCGCGTTTTCCGAATTGCCACGACCAACGAACGATACTAACGATACAACGCTAAATAACGATTTAACAATAAACGCAGTAACTCGTGCACAACGACGATGGATACGGCGTCTGTCCTGCTCGAGACGACGTCGGACGAGAGAACGTCGCTATTCTCTCGTTCCCCGCTTATTTTCCCCGGCTGGCCGCTTGCCGCGCGGTTTTTCCGCGCGCCCTGTATACCACGGCGCGCGCTTGTGCCACGAATTGAAAAATCTCACGATCGTCGGTCTGCCTCCATGCGAGATTTCACTGGGCGAAGGCGATCGAACTGAAAAGCCTCTTTATCAGAAGCTATCGAGTCGTATCGTATCGCGGCAGCTTCTCCGAGCGTAACGTTATCGCGTGCGCGCCGCGATGCCGTGCAACGCCCAACTAAGTCGAAATTTCGGAACGATGTATCGGTGGAGATCAGAGATGGCCCGGTTCTCTCCATTTCGGTCCTCGGGTCGTCTCAGACAGACAGAGAGATGGATAGATAGAGAAAGAAAGAAAGAGCCAAGCACGGGCGCGACACGGTCCGCTCCACAAAGGCGGCGCATTTCGTGCCTCGACTTCGTTTCTCCCCGGTGCAGGGCGGATCGAATAACGCGAGACGTGACTCCGAAGATTGCATTTCCGCGAGATGAAAACTGCAGAAATAGGGATAAGCGGGCGTCGCTCGTGCGAATAAACCGTCGGGGCGTGCGTGAATTCAAATAAACCCCGCCGAGAAAGCGATATGACGTGCTCGAACGGAGTCCCGATGATATTACCGTAGCGTTGCTCGGCCCCGGCAACGATTGGAAATAAAGTCGGCCTCTGGCAGTGGCAAGGGACGCGAGCGTCGCCTCCGGATTATATCGCGTCCCTGGGAACGCGTCTCGGCGCTGAATTAAGGGTCTCGCGATATTTGAAAACGCCGGAGCACGGTGAATTTTAAGGCAGCCGATATTCGAAACGTGGAGGACAAGGGACGTCGTGAGAGTGACGTCCGTTTGGCTGACGCACGGTAGCCGGAAGAAGCGTCTTTCGTCTTCTTTCTGAGCGTTCTTTCTTTTCTTTTTTTTTTTTTTTTTTTTTTTTGGCTACGCGTCGAATTTTTGCGGACGCGCGTAGAAGCAGCTTCAGGTACGCGATCCTCGCAAAATTCTCGCGTCGGCTCTCCCGCGCCTGGAACGCTGCTCTCCCAACCGCGATGCTTCGCAGGTGACGCGCGTCGCCTCCATCGAGAGGATTTGTTTTTGTTATTTCATTTGCACTTTACAATTTGCCCAACGGGATATTTGGTCAATTTTTATATGATCGTTGAAAAATAAGACGCGGATGGTTACCCGCAGCGGGCTACCATCTTCCAGATTGATCATTTTGTTTCTTTGCTGAGGACAGTGCGATGCTTTTTTCTTGGTCTTCTTTCTAATACATGAGTTCTGCTTTTCTTTGTATTTTCTTGCGTATCTATCTACCGATCTCTTCCTTGACCGTTGGTATTTTCATTTGAGGGGACTTAAGTCCTCTTTGCCAGAAAACTGCGAAGCTCGTTCACGTCCCTTGCCACGTAATCGCGGCCCGTTGCTAACATCCCACGGATTATTCGCCTTGGGCCAACGTGGGCTCGTAGCCGGTGCCGTATTAGCGTAGAAAATTGCAAAGCATTGAGATCGACCGGCCAGAGGTTCTTCAGCTTGTTGAGCTCACCACTGTTCCATTCGGGTTTTTCGACAGTTACCCAATCTTTTCACGCGTCCTTACGCGCAAGCTAATACACTTGCTGTAGTTGCGTTAATCGCGTTTGCAAACACGCTGGCATTTATTGGCATTTGTGGTGTTTAAGAAAAACGTTAGAAACGCAGCGCACGTAGTGGTTCGTTGATTTATGACGCGTTATTGTTGCCAAATGTTTGTTTACTTATATATTACTATATATCGTTTTCTTTGTTTCAAAGGAATAATGATAGTAACAGTAACGATAATGATAACAAATGATGTGAAATTTAACGTAGCTTGGAGCTAATTAATTGTTGCGTAAATGCTCTGATAAATATAATAATGCCTGGCAAGATACTCGATATTCCAAACAAAATACGGTATCGATGCGCACCGAACGTACCGCGAATAATCGAAAATTCGAATAACACGCAATGGTGCATGGCTGTTAATAACTGGTGCATTAAAATTGTAAAAAACATATCGATAATGTAACACGCTACAAGTGTATTCCAGTTTAATTATCTATTCGATCGATTGGAAGTTTATATATTGCGTGATTCGACCGTCACGATTATATTGATAAAGACTGAAACCAGTCTGAACATGTACGTAGAGATTGTAAGACAATTGGTACAAGTATATATTTTGCAGACGCATTTAATTTATTATAATATTATATTTATTCGTACTTTAATCGTGTATACTTATAATATATATTTATAATAATATGGTATTGTATACAACATTCATTTATCATCGTAATAACAAAAATGACAATATTTGAACAGTCGATTATCTGCAATCTGTTGTGAGAATGGACCTCGATATTTTCAATGGATACTCGTTTCGTGCCGAAATTAATAATAAACGTACGCGTTTGCGAACGTAACATATACGATTATAAAACGTTGCAATAAATGTCTTATAAATTCTGTACGCATTTTCAGGCTGGTTGCAAATTTTATCGATCACGACAGTCTTGTATATATAACGCCAAATGAAATCTCGAAATTTCGTCGTACGACGCGTACAGTATCGACATAGAAATGTTCGACGATAAGTGTTCCGATGCTTTCGTGTAATCGAATTGTCTAATCTATCAGAAACACATCGGCGTGTCGGAAAATACGATAACTACAGTGGCAACCAGTCGCAAGCTGATAAAAAGGCAATTCTATTCTCGTATAAAGCGAAATCACCTCAGTTTGTGCACTGAATTTGAACAGATATGCAAATGCAACGCGTTAATTGGACTTCTTTTGCCACTATTTTACGTTGGTAGAGTCGTCAGGCTGCTCTGTTTGTATTTCATCCGGTGATTAGCTACAAATTGACCGTTAAAGAGTTAGTCTGCGTGGCGAGATACGCAGCCACGAATTATTCACACTGTGTTACTTTCGAAACTTCGCGACACTTAAGCTGCTTGGATAAAATGAAGTTGCGTCGCGTGTAACAACGCCTGCAAATCGTTGACAGGCTGCAATTAACTTTTATAGAGCGCGATACCTTTACAGCGAAGTTTCAGGCGAATACACTGCAGACATTGCAGGCTATTTAACCCTTTGCGGTGGAAGTTTTGTTTTGTTTGGTAACGAGAAAAGAAATTCCAGTTAATCACAGTTTCTTCTTATAATATAAAAGTCGAAGACAGATAATTGTAGTTGCTATGGATAGGCCATTATTTTATACTGTCATATTATTATATATTATTCTTATTGTTATATTGCTATTTATTTACTTTACTTATTTTATCATTGTATACCGTACTATTATAAATAAATAAAATAAAGACAGAAAAATACTTGCACGCGTTTAGATATAATTTCCAAATTATTATAATTAATTGTAGCTTTTTCCTATGGCATAAAAGTTGAACACCATCAACTGCCCAAATAGACTATCTTAAGTTATATACTAAATGAGTAGACTATTTGATAACAACGACGAATAAATAAAATAAAGATAGAAAAATACTTGTACGCGTTTAGATATAATTTCCAAGTTATTCCAGTTAATTATAGTTTCTTGCTATGACATAAAAGTTGATTACTATTGATCGAAGTAGACTACACGACAACAGCGACGAATAAATAAAATATAGACAAAGACATACTTGTACGCGTTTATATATAATTTCCAAGTTATATATTGTTCAAAATCTCAAATCGTAAAAGGAAATGGCCCACGAATTAATAAAAGGATACCCGAGGCTGATTTAATTTAATGCGTTTTTAATTTAATTTGATTTCATTTAAATTACGTTAAATTCGATAATGCATCAATAAACGTTCCCGTTTCATCTTAATAGCAACGGTTCTTCTGGAAATACCGTTTTTAACCATTGTTTAACGCGCTTAGTTTTCCTATAACTTCGTAAGTTCTACTATTTTCTATTCCCCTTGCTGACTTATTCCGAATAATCCCATACGCATTTTTCGTAACGCTGAACCCCGAATCGAGGCTGCTCTGTCTATCGCAGCGTCCTTGAAGAAATATGTATTGCATCTACATACAGCAGAACAAACCGTAAATAAGCACGAAAGTACATAACCGTAAAGCGATAGTAAAAAAAAAAAAAGAAAGAAATACTAGAGATGTAAAAACGATCGATGATTCTTTCACGGTACATAACGCATACATACACGGCGAATTCTCGATATAGATTTCCTCGAATAACGATCGCCGAATGAGGAAATCATACACCAGACTGTTGATTTATTTTTACGCGAGGAATCGCCTGCTCGCTGTTTGTACGATACATTTGACCGCGCCTCTCATATAAATCGATAACAATTACATAAGACGTCGAAACCAAACAGGTGAGTCACTTGACGCGTTTCCTGCCACCCACGTTTGTCGTAAATTATAACTTTATGACGAACCCATTGAATGACGACAATTTGATTAAAACGAGCCTCGGTGCGGACACCTGTTAAAAACTGAAACAAACGAGAGATCTTCTTTAAAGGCGTTTTCATAGGCTCGAAAATAAAATTGCTCTTTTTTTTTCTTTTTTTCTTCTTTTCTCTTGTAAACGTCGACTGATTCGACGCCTGCAGATTACGACCGGCTCTGTTCGCGAGTTGTTTACGAGCGCCAAGGCGTACGTAGACGAAGAAGGAAAGCTGAATCTGGCGGCGTTTTATCGTCGAAATTCTTGGAGATAAATACAAACGCGTTAGGAGAAGTTCTTCCGCTTTTCAAGATTCGCAAAATAACAAGGAGGATTTCAGTCTCGTAGAATCTATTATTCTACGGAATGTTTATTCCTTGCTATTCCGGTGAAGCGGAGAAACGATCAATTCATAACTCTTTATGGGAATTTAGATTATCCGCAGATTTTCAACGACGCATTTGTAGGGATTCGGATAGATTTACGATGCATTCTTGAGAATTTGAATAGTTTATGGCGTGTGTGGATAAAGGCTCGTTTTATCCTATCACGCGCCTCCTCCTGTATCTGTCGTTTCGATTCCTTCGCTGCGAGCGTTTACCTTCCGCTCGTAATTCTGGTAATTCTATTACGATAAAGGACGAAACAAAACGTTACTGTCCTTCGACAGTAACGTCGACTTGCTTCTTCCATATTGTTTATTCTTTGGCCGATAGATACGACAAGTTCTCGCAGACAGACACTTTAGTTGCTATTGTTGTTCAACGCGATCCAGTTTCTCCAATTAAAAGCTAGCAACAGTCGCAGATTGACTCGTCCACCGTCGAGGATCGATATTCAGTGCAGGTACTTCAGGCTTCTTCCTCGTTTTCTTTCCTCGGGGCACTCTTGCCTTCTTCGATAAATAACTTCTCGAACCGGAGGAATTCGAACGAGAACCGGCAAACCGGTATTCGGAGCTTCGAAAAAGCGGCAATGTTGTAATTTCCAAATGGACTTTTCCTCTCTTGTTTCCTGCTCAGGTCGATTCGGCACTTCACCTTGAAGAAGGAAGCAAGAGGATGTCTCGAGGCTTCCTCTTAAATCGATGTGTGTCTTGCGAAGCTTTATTCCTTCATACGCGCGAAACTCGTAATGTATTGATAATAACGAATAATTCGTTTACGTATATTATATATTTATATATATTTATGTTACGTGTATTTATATATAGAGCGATCAGTCTATGGTTTCTAGATAAGGTTTTCCGGAAAGTTTCTTTCGTTTTATAAGGAAACGCCGAACGAGCAACGTTGTTTCTTGTTTGATATTATTTTATCGAACCGTGTACGATCTATTTTGTTCCGTCGTTACGAAATGAATCATACGTGATTCGATAAAATAATATCAAGCAAAAATCTACTGTTTCCTTATGAACCGAAAGAAACTTTTCGGACGACCTAATAATTTTCATAATTTACAAATTCCATCGACTGGTTTATCCTTCTCGTATCTTTCATCTCTTCTACGATTTCTGCTTGGACTGGTCGTTTACAAAAATTCATAGAATCGGTATTAATTTATGACGGTCTTGCAGAACTTGACAGTTCTTCTCAGAATTTCCATTCGGATATAAAAAAAAAAAAAAAAAAAATGTACGTAATCGTGACTCGATCTCAGTTATAATTATTTCTATGTTCCATTTACGTAATACGCGCATACTGTCGAATATGTAGTACATTTATATTGTACGTGTGAGAGTGTGGGAGCGAGTAGTGAACAACACAGGTATAAATCCCCTCCCTAGAGTTTCCTGGGCCTTCAGAAAATAACCCACGTGTAGAAATAGGATGATATAAGAATAAAGTTATATATTGTTCTCTCCAAACCCTCTCAATACCTTCACACACACATACGACGCAAAGGTAATCGATCTACTCGTACAGCTCGAACCGCTGTATCTGTAGAAGTGATTTTCAGAAGCGCGCACTTTTGCAAGTAATCGTATTTCTATGTCCGCTGAAGTTAGAGGCTTGAAATTCAGCCTGTGATCCTCTCGTGAAATAACAAACAAACACGTGTGCCAAGGTTTCTCGCAATCCAACCCTTATGGGGGTTGAGAAAGGGGCGAGTCGTTTGCTCGGTTGATAACCGTATCTCTGTATCCGCTGCAGTTAGAAACGTGGAACTCGGCGTACGATCTTCTCGCGAGAAATAAGCAAACACTTGTTCCAAGGTTTCTCGAAACCAAAGCCGCGTATTTTTGCTCGAAGCGCGTCTCTATGTTGGCGAAAGTCGGAGGCTCGAAATTTGCCACGTCAACTTCCCATTAGAAGCAAACGTTTCGGCGTTTCTGCGAGGTTCGGCCCTTACGGGGTGGTTGAAACGCGTGGCGCGTGTTGTCGCGAGAGAACGAACGCGTATCTCTGTGTGCGTGAGAACCGGAGACTCGGTATGGGTCGGACAAACTCTTCGTTAAAAAATCAACAAACCCGGGTTTCAGCGTTTTCGGAAATTCAACATCCAAAGGCAGTTCAAACAGACGGTAACAAATATGAACGCAAACACTGTGCAGGCGTTCTTTCGCATCTATTGTTGGCCCGTCAAACTAACGCTATTTATTTATAAGGCGTTTATAAAGCACGAGCACGAATCCGACGTTCCATATTCTCCCGCGTTTCCCATCTTCCGTCTCTGCCACTGGCGTGTCCTCCATCGAGCAACGTCGTACTCTCGATCCAAGCTGTAAATCTTCCCTCGCACGGTTACACAACGCGTAACCGTGACTGTGGCAAAGATCGCAATTCCAGCGACAAAATTCCCAGCGAACTGTAGCCTGCCGACGCGAACTGTGCCACGTTCGACCGTACGTAAGGAGCAACCGCGAATGCAGTGCAGCTGCAGTACCTCGATTCCCCATAAACAGAGACTCGCAGCACCGTAAGCTCTTACCACGAAAGCATTAATTCGATCCTCTTTAATTAACGGCCCGCTACCACGCGCGGACATTTCCGCCCACCTTGCGCCGCCGTGCTTCCAACCCGAAACGCTATATCCAATGTCGTTTTACCCTGCTTTATTTTCCTCGAAAGCAGAGACGAGAGAAGAGGATCCGCCCGGATGAAGTGAAAATCCTAATTCGAGCGCCGGGATATTGATCGTGCCGCGACTTGATGGATCCTGTGTCAATGGATCGAGATTATCGATAGTCTCGGTTGGATTAAGAACGTTGCACGGCAGATTCTTCGCAGAATTAGGGGCTCGTCGTTACGAGGTGTACGTAGGGGTAACGAGCGATCGATGGTATCGAGCGTGGAAAAATGCAGTTGGAGAAGGAAGCTTCCCTGGCAGATGTTTGTTGCGGGGAAGTTGGTAATTTACGTGCAAGTTTTCCAAGCAATTGGTCGCGTAGATTTTTCGGAAAATTTAGTCGGAAACTCGCGGGCGAAAAAGACGAAGCGACGATTTTATTCGATTTTTCCAAGAAACAACTTGGTTTTGTAAGATTCGATCGTTCGATGACAGCGAAAATTAATTACGTAATTCGAAGCAGCAGTTCGAGCTAGTTCAAGCAGTTTAATTGTAAATAAAACACCGGCTCGCTTATGGAGCTGCGACTCTTTCTCTTTGTTTCTCCATTATTATCCAACTGTATCGTACAATGCGTCACTTATGCTACTTTATCGCTACTTTGTTTCGTTTTATCCTAATTTGCAGCTAGCTTGCGTCTGCGTTGTTTTCCAACTATAATTAACCTAACAATAATTAAATAATCGCGCCGTTTCTTACGTGTACGCTGTCATTTGCAAATAATTGCAAATAATCTGCTATAATATTCGGTATTAAAAATAGAAACTAATCCTGCTTCACCGCCAATTAAATCAAACGTTCGCTGCAAATTTATTTGCAATTAAACGTGTATTTCCCTACCCTTCTGAACAAACAGTTCGGAAATGTTAATCGTGAGAAAGTAAATTTTAACAAATTTCGCAAATTCGAATACCGCATGTTCCGATTTCAATTTCACGTCGAATCGGTTGCTTCCAATCGCGAACCGACACGAAATTAGACAATTGAAGAAGAATGAACCCTAGCCCGTGGCTTCGCAGCATTTGTTTTATAACAATTTGCGTCTATTGAGCCAGTTGAATTCGAAAAAGGACGCTGAAACGCGTGTTTGTTTATTTTTAACCAAGAGTTTGCTTGCCTGATCGCGAATCTTCGGCTTTAGCTGGTACAATGATACTCTTATCCTTTGAGGAAGAAACACGGCTCTTTTCCACCCTCGTAAGGGTTGAATTTCAAAAAACGCTGGACCACGCGTTTACTTGTTTTTAATGAGCAGTTCGTATGCCAAATTTCAAGCCTCTAACTTTAACGGATATAGAGATACGCTTATCCTTTGAGAGAAAGCCTGGCGCCTTTTCATCTTTTTTTCAACCAAGGATTGAATTTCAGAAAAACCTTGTTCCAACGCGTGTTTCTTTATTTTCAATAAGAAGCTCGTACGACAAATTTCAACTCTTTAACATTAGCGGACATAGAGACACGATTATCGGGTGGACATAACATTTCCGACGCTGTTCTTCCGCCTTCGCAGTTGACATTTCTAAAAATCCTTTCTTATGCGACGTCCACGCGATAAAAGAGTCGCGCTGTCCAAATTTCGCGTCTCTAGGTGCAACGGTTTGCCGAATAAAAAGTATCGTCCGAAATAACTTGTTATTCGTTGGTTTCGTCGAAGGACGCAATTTTATTCGGCAATCTCTTAGACTTTCGGAAATATCAAGGTAACGTCGAGCTTTCCAAGCGACCCCGTGTATTTCTTACGACGTTGTTCCATCCGATTGCATATTCTCCATAAAAAGAAGTATTAGCTCGTAACGAGAAATCTGAAGAAATGCAGTTGAAATCGGCTTTGGCGGGCATTCCAGTTCCAAAAACAGGGAACTATTTTCGCGTTCGCGTTGTCCTCGCCTTTTAGACGTCAAATTTGACACATTCGAGTCAAAACGTTTTGCCGTGGATTGATACCTCTTTGCACTGAATAATCATCCAGATTGGCAGACTAACGTCATGAAAGATATATTGTGTCGCGTAAAAAGTTGACGTTACCTTGACGTCTCCGAAAATGTAACCTGCAAAAAGATCGGTGTCCCTTGAAATACAACGTGATTTGGTTTAGAACGCTTTTCGGTAAAGCATCGATTAATTTTGATAGATACCGGTTACGTAAATACCAGATACTGATGCTTGTAGATGGATATGCTTATTGACTCGCCCTCTGTATAGCTAAGCACATTCTTTTTGGAATTTTATCGACTAGGAAAGTTCATTTTTGACGATCTCTTTATATCTATACGTATCTCGGTCTCGTCTATTTTCAGCTCGATTATACAGATTCGCTGATGACCGAGTGAAATTTGTGAAAATTATCAGCGCCTTAGGAAATCATCGGGCGACAGCGGCAGACACCTCCGGTGGATTAAAATAATACGATTAATACTATATATATATACAAATATACAAATATATATCGAATCACGATTACGTACTTTTCTGAATTATATTCGAATGAGAATTTGCCACGTTGGTAAGCTGTCGTAAATTAATATTAATTTCACTACTATGTTAGTCTATTATTTATTATATATATATAATTGTGGATTAAAATAATACGATTAATACTATATATATATATATAATAAATAATAGACTAACATAGTAGTGAAATTAATATTAATTTACGACAGTTCACCAACGTGGCAAATTCTCATTCGAATATAATTNCGAAAAAGTACGTAATCGTGATTCGATATATATTTGTATATTTATATATATATATATAATAAATAATAGACTAACATAGTAGTGAAATTAATATTAATTTACGACAGCTTACCAACGTGGCAAATTCTCATTCGAATATAATTCAAAGAAGTACGTAATCGTGATTCGATATATATTTGTATATTTATATATATATATATATATATATATATATATAATAAATAATAGACTAACATAGTAGTGAAATTAATATTAATTTACGACAGCTTACCAACGTGGCAAATTCTCATTCGAATATAATTCAAAAAAGTACGTAATCGTGATTCGATATATATTTGTATATTTATATATATATATATATATATATAATAAATAATAGACTAACATAGTAGTGAAATTAATATTAATTTACGACAGCTTATCAACGTGGCAAATTCTCATTCGAATATAATTCAAAAAAGTACGTAATCGTGATTCGATATATATTTATATATTTATATATTTATATATATATTATATATATATATAATAAATAATAGACTAACATAGTAGTGAAATTAATATTAATTTACGACAGCTTACCAACGTGGCAAATTCTCATTCGAATATAATTCGAAAAAGTACGTAATCGTGATTCGATCTCGCTTGTAATTATTTATAATTTACGTATATGCAATATATATATATATATATATTACGCAAAAGTGACTGACCGCTGACAGGATAGAAGTTTATATTTATTTACCCGACAATCGTATCTCTGCGTCCACTCAATTTGGAGGCTCGAAATTCATCGTGCGATCTTGTCGCTAAAAATAAGCAAACGCTCGTTTTCTCGAAATTCAACCCCTATGGAGATGAAAAAGGGGGACAAGGGACAACCGCAAAGTTCGAGACGTGAAATTGCGCGTAAACGCGCGGTTGTCTCGGCGTTTTACGAAATTCCAACCCGAGGCGAAATTATCCGACGACAGTAACAGATACCTCGGCTGGATTAAAATAAGCGTAATCCATCGAGAGGCGCGTGGGTGGACAGGCGCGAGGAAAGTGGCTTATTTCAGCGAACGCGGAGAAGATTATCTCGAGCTCGTCCCGAGCAGAAACCTCCGGTTTCCTGATTCATAGGCTGCCTCGTGTTACAAGCTCCTGCTGTCTTCGCCGGCAGCTCAACGAGCATCTTACACCGTGCACGCTAATTAAAATTACGCCCGGCTGAGCTCGGGCCGCACGCCTATGGCTATCGCTCGTACTAAAGGAAATCGTAATTGGTACTCGTTAGCCGCCACCGTAAACGTATCACTATGCTTCGGATCCGTGGCCTGTTTACGCCAGAGAGAAAGTATCCCGGATTCGCCGATAACCGTATTCTTCGCTCTTCATAACACTCTGTTGGGTCTCTCGCTTTTTCAGGAACTCTTTCGCGGGCGTGCGTCGCTGTTCGATATTTCCGACGTACGATATTGTAGTATTGTATGAAGTTGATCGCGAGGGAGAACACTTGTTCGTGGTGTCTGCTTGCCCGTTAAGGAAAAATAGCGAAGCAAGGCGTGAAAGTTGCGTGGTAGCGTCATCGAAAGACACGCAAGTGAATTATACGTGGGTCGTCGATTGGCGGAGGTATTATTAGGTTGTCCGAAAAGTTTCTTTCGCTTCGTGAGGAAATAACGGATGCATCATGGATGTTCTCTGTTTCGTATTATTTTTGTCGAATCGTGTACGATCGTAGTAATAGAAATAGAAGGAAATGGATCGTAGATGATTCGATAAAATCATATAAAACGAAAAGAGGTTGTGCATCTATTGTTTCCTTGCAAAAGGAAAGGAACTTTCCGGACAACCTAATAATACCTTTGCCAATCTATTAGGAAGAAACGCGTTAGAATAATGGGTACAAGTGCACGCGCAAGAAGCGTGTTCCAAGTGAGAAGAAGGTTCTACGGAAAGAATGTTATAGTAAGAATGTTACTTTGCAGACTGTCCGTGTAATCGTCTCTATTTCCTCTTACGTATGTTCCGTTGCAAATAATCGTAGACGCGTAAATATTCCAACGTTCGTCGAAAGTCTACGATCTCCAGCCTGGAAACGTGTAAGGGTGTTTTCTAAAAATGTTGGAAAACTACGGGATGGACATCGATGATGAGAATACCAACGCGAATATTTCGTTGTAACGTTGTGCTCTCGTTTATCGATCTCTGTTCGATAAGTTTACGTAGAATTCTGTCGGTTCGTAAATACAACGTCTAATCGTGAATAATGTTTCGTCGGAGCTTCGATCATAAATCTAGGTAGGACGAATATAGGAAGCCCGTCTTTAATGCCCAAAAATGGCCGTATTACGTAAGTTTAGCGCAAGCCGAGAAGCAGTTTTATATGAAGAAGGCGTCACGAGTCTCTTACATCAGCGTATGTTATTTGCGATCGAAGATAATGCGTATCTTTGGCATTGATTCTCAAACCGGCTGAAAGGTTGTGGGTGTACGTAGAGCGAATTAGAATTGGAAGCTACTCGATGACTCGCACGCTTAGTCACCTGATGAATATTACGGCTGAATGTTAAAGTGACATGGACGCAAGCAACGACAGGCAGCTTGTCATAATCCTTTTTCTCCTTCCGTCGAACTTCCTTCCTTCTTATCTATTGCCATTCTACTTGCAAATTAGCGACAGCTATATAATGACAGTATCGTTTACTGGTTACTGCACACAGGTATTGCACGTGCGGTAAGTCGCGAAAAGGTATTCGTACACCCTTCGACCAGTGTTAGCTGTTTGCGACCTCTTTGAAAATTTTGGAAAGTGCGTACCTGAAGCGTGCGGCAGAAAACAAGCAACGACGAGTATACTCGTGGAACGCGGAGTGTGCGTGACTGTCATAATATAGAATTAGATTTTAACGAAATGACTGCTTTATTCGTTTTTCACGTATGACGAGTATACTCGTCATAGTACAAAATATTGCCATTTCTTCACGACGAGTATACTCGTCAGAAACAGCTGCCTGATAAAAGTTAGACTAACGCGTCTAAATCGGGCCAAACGACTTTTCCAGGAGCTAGAAAGGCAGCAACGACGAGTATACTCGTCATAGCATAAAATACTGCCATTTCTTCACGACGAGTATACTCGTCAGAAACAGCTGCCCGATAAAAGTAGACTAACGCGTCTAAATCGGACCAAACGACTTTTGGAGGAGCTAGAAAGCAAGCGACGACGAGTATACTCGTCAGAAACAGCTGCCCGATCAAAGCAGACTAACGCGTCTAAATCGGGCCAAACGACTTTTCCAGGAGCTAGAAAGGCAGCAACGACGAGTATACTCGTCATAGCATAAAATACTGCCATTTCTTCACGACGAGTATACTCGTCAGAAACAGCTGCCCGATCAAAGCGGAATAACGTGTCTAAATCGGATCGAACGACTTTTCGAGGAGCTAGAAAGCAAGCGACGACGAGTATACTCGTCAGAAACAGCTGCCCGATCAAAGCGGACTAACGCGTCTAAATCGGGCCAAACGACTTTTCCAGGAGCTAGAAAGGTAGCAACGACGAGTATACTCGTCATAGCATAAAATACTGCCATTTCTTCACGACGAGTATACTCGTCAGAAACAGCTGCCCGATCAAAGCAGACTAACGTGTCTAAATTTGGTCAAACGACTTTTCGAGGAGCTAGAAGGATCAGTTCAGTGAATGATGCGTAAGATGAATTTTGAGAAGAGTGAAATTTCTGGGAATGACGATGAACATAGTGAAAATCAGCTCGATCAATTTTTTTACCCGAGCTTGTAACGAAGATTTAAAGAACACATTCCGAACGTTCGTACGGATCATATACGTGTTGAAACTTTCATCGAAAACGACGAACGTTGCTATCGGCTACGAACGATAGAAAATGGTGAAAGTCTGATCTGATGTGATTTTAGCTCCTCCAGAAGGCTCAAGTCGTTTGGTCCGGTTTGAAAAAAGTTATTCCGTTGTAAAGGGTGTACGAATACTTTTGCCACTGACTGTACATTTATCGTCGTCTTTGCTGTGCAATAAAATATACTTCTGACCAATACGTGGTTCAATTTAGTTAGAACGTTGTTACAGCCAAGTCTTCAGGCACAAGCAGAAGAATTTAATGGTTTCGTAAAATTCATTAACCGAAGAATAAATATAGCTTCGCTCGTATTAATCTCTTTATCGTAATACAGTGCAGCTGCGTTACGACGTTCGATTAATTAATTAATTGAAGATTAAATTCTGAATATATCAGCACTTCAACGAGCAATTAACATACTTTCCCGAAATTCGCATAACAATTAACATGCAACAATATTATACCATGGCGATGCAGTTATTTGCGCCTAACGATTAATCATAATAATATACAAGGAATGTTGAACAATTAAAAAAATCACCACAACTTCGTCTTAATTATGCGGTATTCGGTAACCAAGTTCGAAAACCACTACGGTTCTCTTTCTTTCTTTCTCTCGACCGGTTAAGTGCGTTTGACGAGTATACGCGCGAGACCTGCGTCGGTCTGTTCCAAAAACGGAATTCGTAAGGAGTCACGGCGCTGATGCTCGACTTGTAAAACGCCACTTCGTGTGCCTGATTCAAATAGTATCACGCTGGAACAAAGACCGACCGAATTTCTCACATTTTTCTTATCGGTCACGGACGTTAAAAAACGAAAGCACGACATCGAAGATTATCCGACGAAACACGTAGGTTGTTATCCGTGGCAGAGGAAACCTCGAACATATCGATGCAAATAACGACGATTTTACACAGATACCGGAAGA
Organism: Bombus superbus; assembly: GCA_014737385.1. Lineage (NCBI taxonomy): Eukaryota > Metazoa > Arthropoda > Insecta > Hymenoptera > Apidae > Bombus > Bombus superbus. The sequence goes on from JACXIK010000008.1 coordinate 1,014,417, forward strand.
ACTAGGAAGAACAATGTATCTCTATGGAATTGCTTGTCTCGAGAAAACGATGCGGCGTCCGTAAATATCCGAACAATCAGCCAACTAATCTTAACGTGCATTTAAACAAATGAGATTTCATACGAGAGAAACGATCGTTCTGCTATCCGAAAATTCCATTTGCCTGCGGCAATTAGCTCGGACAAGACAGGCTCCAGTGCAATTAGTCGAAATGCGATGAACTTTTCGAAACACGGTACGCGATGTGTACATCGTACGTACATGCAGTCCAACGCTGCAGTCTCTCTCTCTCTCTCTTTTTTTTTTGTGTGTGAAATTGGAAAGATTATTTTCGTAGAAAAAACGATAAAACACGGCTGTCCATTTAGAAGATTTTAAATGCATCTCTCGTTGCGTAATTAACAAAGACAGAGGGGGGCGAAGCTTTGAATCATTAATGCCCGTAACTGCTTCAACGCCGAACAATGCGTACGCGAATTAAAGCGCGGAATCGCCTACCGGTTCTAAACGGACGTGTGCCTTTCCCTACTCTGTCCGCGGCAGCACAATGTCACGAGGGGAGGACCGAGAGTATAAAAATCCTCGGCATGAATCACGGTTCACAATAACAGAAAATTTTGACTGGTCCTAATTTGGTCGCCAGGTAGCCTGCTGCCGTAGCTTGAAATCTCCGGCCACTCGGAGAATAAGCGATCCGCCTTTTCAAATTAACTATTGTCCGACGTTAGGTCAACTAGTCTCGGGTTTGCTTTATTTCTAGAAGGAGTAGTATCGTTCTCGCGTGCTGTTAACGATACAATGTAGCTGCAGTCGTGCAAAAATAACTCCGCGTAAGGTATGGCCAAGCGCACACCACCTTGCCGATAAGTTTCACGAGCATAGCTTGTGTATAATGCGCTTTATCTGGCGAGAGCGTTTTATCAGACGAACGAGCAACGATAACTGCCTAACTAGACTATCTTAAATTTTATATTAAACGAGTAGACTATTTGGTAACAGCGATGTTAAAGAAGAGACACTTGGCTGTTAGAATACAACGCACGGTGGAGTTTGTTCCTCCAGATATAGAAATTTTGGACAATGATGCGTGTCATTTTAATTTCCAATTTAAAAATTTACAAAGAGGCGATTTTCACTGTCACTACACTATCAATTGCCTAACTAGACTATCTTAAATTACATACTAAATGAGTAGGCTATTTGGTAACAGCGACGAATAAATAAAATAAAGATAGAAAAATACTTGCACGCGTTTATATATAATTTCCAAGTTATTCCAGTTAATTATAGTTTCTTGCTATGACATAAAAGTTGAACACCATCAATAGCCCAACTAGACTATCTTAAATCATATATTAAATGAGTAGACTATTTGGTAACAGCGACGAATAAATAAAATAAAGATAGAAAAATACTTGCACGCGTTTAGATATAATTTCCAAGTTATTCCAGTTAATTATAGTTTCTTGCTATGACATAAAAGTTGAATACCATCAACTGCCCAAATAGACTATTTTAAATTATCTATTTGGTAACAGCGATGTTAAAAAAGAGACACTTGGCTGTTAGAATACAACGTTCTGTAGAGTTTGTTCCTTCAGAGAAAGACAAAATCTTTTGGACAAAGATGCGTGTAATTCTAATTTCCAATTTAAAAATTTCGCCCTTTCTCTAAAGAGCAATTTACAAAGAGGCGATTTTCACTGTCACTACACTATCAATTGCCTAACTAGACTATCTTAAATTATGTATTAAATGAGTAGACTGTTTGGTAACAGCGATGTTAAAGAAGAGACACTTGGCTGTTAGAATACAACGTTTTGTAGAGTTTGTTCCTCCAGATATAGGAATTTTGGACAAAGATGCGTGTAATTCTAATTTCCAATTTTTTCCCGTAATTTTCATTGCTCCGCACATCATCAAGATATTGTATTACATTGTCATATATTTTTCTTCTGCTGCAAACTGCTACACAGAGTGTTCTTTGCTCTTTTAACGAAATCCACTCGTAGTCGCCGCTTTCCACGCTTGTCTCAGCAGGATTTTTAAAGTTGCAACAGAATACTGTTCCTTTAACAAGTGTCAGCTACTATTATCTATACTAATGTCATTAGTATCTGGCGGAACGAAAGGGAGGACAAATGATTTTTACGTGAAATTCACGAACAGATGGAAAGATTATTCTCGGCATCGACGCTACTTACTTAAAAGTCGCCGCGTGTGGTCAGACAGAGAAATAGATATTGAAGCTATTTTAGCCGAGTCGAAGAATAAGAAAAATGCTAACAGAGATGTTGATAAACAGATTTTTGCACGCGTCGGATCCTCTGGTATCAAGTTTCGGGAAAAATGCACATTATCTGCATCGTTTGGTCTTTGTCTCGTAAAAATGCCATCTGCGTAGAAAAATGTCGTCGAAAATGTTTATTTATCTATTGTCACGTTGAGGATCAGACGAGCAGAGGTACGCAAGTGAGTGAGTGAACAATTAAATGATTGTAATTATTTGAAACAATTATTAGGAACTTAATAGCTAGAACCAATTCATGGACTAGCTGATGGACACTTAACAAGAAAGTACAAAAATGTCTAATTGCTTGAACATAAAGGTAAATACCGAGGGTTACCAAGGAATAAAGAGCAGAAAGAACGAGACACGAAGATAGAACGATATAAGAGATCGTAGGAGTTTGAGCAAGAGATGACAAAGAGAAAGTGCATTAGCGATACGAGGAAAGATGCAGACGTGAGCGAGTAAGCAATCAAATAATTACAATAATTACCAGCAACTTAATCGCCAAGACTAGTTCCGGCTAATAGATAATTAACGAAAGAAGACACAAAAAAAAAAAAACTAATTACTTAGACGTAAACGTAAATATCATAAATTACTAAATAGTGGAAAACAGAAACTAATCCATTAGTAATACCAGGCAAGGAGTCAACGGTTAAATAATTGTAATAATAACCAGAAACTTGATAGCAAAAAATTAGTGAATAGACTGGCTAACGGATAATTAACAAAAAAAAAAAAAAAGAAAACAAAAAGTAACTGGTTGCTTCAGTACGAACGTAAGTACCAAGAATTACTAACTAATAGAACAATAGAGCAGAATGAGTCGAGGAATGTAACATACAAACCGTAAAACCGTATGAAAGATCGTAGGAGTTGAAGTAAACCAGCGAATGTACGCGTCCTATTGGCATCTACTTGTTAGTGTCGTACGACCGAAGCAGCTAAAACACGATCGTACAATGTACAACGATGTCCAGAATGACGTGAGTTTTTGTATGGAACATTGAGTTTAACTTTCCCTGTAACGCCAGGACAGATAATTGGGCCACCTAGTCGGGCATCAGGCGTACAGACGAAACACGTCGACTTTTATAACATAAAATAGTACCTCGAAATCGTCGAAACTAGAGAAGAGGTAGCTTGTCCGCAGTTTCGCCTTTTTGCTTCGTTCGCGACTCGTTAAATAATGTTGCTCGTTAAAGGACCTGTCGTCGATCCAACGTTCCGACAAAACGGCACTTGTTTCGTTCCAACAACAAAGAGAATTCTAAACGCGAAATAATACGGAGAATCGCTGTTAACGTTTCGCGGTGAACGTCGTAATCAGCGCGCGTCCTCTGGACGATGATGGCTCAATAATTGGAAGCAAGGTCGTGTTACTTTCGTCGGATCGCAGTTTTAGCATACCCAGACGAGTAATCGGTTTACAGTTACTTTGAGCGAGTAAAACGACTACGTGGACCGATGCTGTCTATAAATCACTCCTTTCGTACGACGTTTCCGTTTCGCCAGTGATCATGAACGATCCGGAGAACGTTGCTAGCGTGTTCGTTTATCGATGCCACTTGGCGATACGCGTTTCGCGCTTTCTTTTCGCCTCTTTAACCGGATGCGACTTAAAGAAGTCCTCGTGGCCATTTATAGATTTCGAACGAGGCGCCGCCGTCCTGTGTGCGCTCGTTACGCGCACGATCCGTCGCGGATTCGCAATCGATCATTTCGACGTTCAACCTGCCCGTCTCTTCCACTCGAGTTCCTAGACGAAGCCTTATAGGGATGCAAGTGGCAGGCCGTGTCTGTTGCCAATCGCTGTGGGACCTAAAGTCGCTCTAGAGGCTGCAATTTCGATCGTGTCCCGCTCGCCATAAATTACCTTCGCGCGGCGATTATTAATTTAAAAGGGCAGCTTCCTAGCTGCTCGTAGAAATGGACATCTCGCTATCCGTTTCCACGCCTACGTTTATAATTAATGGGCCGCTCGTTGCGCCCATTATAGAGCGCCGTGTTACACGTCCGCTTGGACGTTTTCGGATCGACTATTATTAGACTATGGATGTTTGTACAGACTAATATTCTTACGAAGAGACGTCTCGTTTCGTTTGTTGGAACGTTACGTCGCATAATATACAGGCTGACCGTGTACTTTTTCCTGCGAAACTGCGCCAGCGTGTGCTACGGGCCGAGACGAGAGAAAAATGTCGTACGAGCAATGGTTTCGTTCGAACGTTGTATCAACCATTTAGCTGTTTCTCGCGAGTATACTCGTCGCGAAGAGATGGCGATTTAACCGCGGTGGATTGCAGCAATGAAATTCAAAAATAAAACAGTCGTTTCGTTGCAGCTTATATATTGCGACAGCTACGGACGTTCCGCGTTCGACGAGTATACTCGTCGTCGCTTACTTTTTCCCGCGCGCTTTAGGTACACGCTTTTCAAGGAGGTCGCAACAGCTAACTGGTTGAAAGATCGTAACAAAAATACGAAATAACAGCGATGGTTCGAGCTCTCGTTCGTACTTGATTCTCGAAGAGAGACTTTGACAGAAATATGGGATCGCATAAAAGTCCGCGGTCGAGTTATCGGAATTTGCGTTGCGACAAATAACGATAGCTTCTGCAAGATCTTGCACCGTAAATCGGCATCGCTCATCTGGAAAAATGAATTTATAGATCGAAAGAGATCGTGACAACACGTAATCGAAGTATGCGCATTTAAATTTGCCGCGATATCGTGGCGGGGCTACTCTCCTATGGATCTGTTTATTCTGCAGAATCTTCGGAATTTTCATTATCGTATCGTAACCGAGATTTTTCCTCCTAAAAGTACTAAGTAATCGACGTAAAACTCGTCTTTGCTCGATCCTTGTTGTTGTGTACGCTCCTTAAAGATATTATAAACGGTTGCATATCGCGTAAACCGAGATAGACTGGCTGTACGACGGTTATCGTTAGTTAATATTTGTAATCAATAACTGTACGAATATAGTATCGCGAATATTAGAAGACACTGTGAGCGCGAAGGAGCAAGTTTCTCAAGAAGAGAAGAAAAGTCGTGCGTTAACGCGAGCCAGATTCGTGAGAAACTGTATGTGCCACAGTCAATCGCAAAGGAAGCTCGATGTTCCGTTCATTTAGATCAAATGGATGGCATGAACGAAAGCTAAAAGAAACAATTAGCTAATGTAGAGGCGACGTCGTTACGTCGTTTCCTGGCATTATAAGATACCTATTAGAGGTTGTCCGGAAATACATATTCACTAAAATAATACAAAACAAAATACGCCGTGCATCTATCATTTCCTTATAAAACGAAAGAAACCTTTCGGACCGTGTCTAATATCCGGAAAGAGAAAATTCCACCTAATCGGTACGTCGAACGTTTATTCTCCGATGAAAAAGGTCGTCAAAATTTTCAATTTCGAGACGTTCACTGCACGAACCGTGCATGGAAAACTCGTCGCAGAAAGGAGCGTGTAACGTGTCCATTTACGTCTCGTTCGTTCAAAGTATGCGAAACGTGCGCAACGCGAGACATAATGCGAATACGCATAAACATCCGCCAGCAATTAGACTATCGGTGGGAAACTTTTTGCCGGCGTGCATAGGAAAATTTTCACCCGCCGCGGCTAAGCGCAAGGAGCCGTGGACTTTCTGTTTTCATCCGCTTGAACTGGTCGTGGCCACTGGTTCTGTCCTCGTCTCGGTATATTTGAGACACGGCTGGTGGGAGAAGGACGGAGAGGGAGTCGTAGGGCCAAGCAGAGTGGGATTTGGCGCGAGCGAGGAGAGAGGGATGGCGGAACTGTCAGTGCTACATCGGTTCTCTTCACGTAAGGACGAGCCACAGGGATCACCTGCGAATCACCTCTCGTCGGGACACCGCTTCTCAGCCAGGTGAGCCTCTGCTCTGCTTCTTTTTCTCTTCCTTTTTTCTCTCTCGCTCTCTTTTCCTTTTTACCTCGTTGGTCGCAAGATTAATCGTCGCGGATTCGCTTGCCCGCGAGTTGGATAATTTATGGCGTCTCTGGTGGATCGGTCGCTTTGTAAACACGAGTAGGTATTTTGTCCGGCTCGGGAGATTAATCGTTCGACCGGCAGCGAGTTGAGTTTTGTCAGGGGAGAGGAGGGTTTTAAGGGGCCGCGGATTTTCGCCGGGTTACGATTACATCGGAAATTTAGTCCTAGGTGTGCGGAATTCGCGAATTTGTCATCTCCGCGCCGGCTGACAGATCGTAGCTTGGCTATTGGACGCGCGGATGCACTGCCTCCCGTGACTGCACTTGCTCGCGAAAGCGTTCCGATACTCGGCGTAGAAAACTTGCACGCGCTGTGCAAGAGATCTTCGCGTTTCATTAGGGTTATCGCGAAATTCCACTGGCATAGTTTGAAATAAATCTGAGAACGAACGTAGAAATCCTGAGGTGTTTATTGCGAACGTGTATTTAGTAGGGCAATTAGTATACGGCATGAATAACCGGCTGAAGCGTGAACGGGTCGGACTCGATCGCGTCGAATACCGAGGCTTCTTAATGGAACGTGCAGTTTATTGTTTAAAGGTTTATATGCCTATATATATACATATTAATTACGTTTGTATGATATACATTGATTATTACGAGCGTGGAGATCACACAGGTATTTAAACAATATACATATGTATGTTTTCAGATTTGTGTTAAACGTTACAAATAAAATCACGAAAGATTTTGCCAACGACGTTAAAGAAAATTCCAAAACGTCTGATGTAACACGCGTGGTATATGGCTAGCTAATATAGAGTGTATATTATGCCTAATATAAAAGGGTACAAGTATAGCATAGTATTCGAAGGAACTTATTTAATGTTCGCGTGTATGCGTGTTGATATAATACCTCAACCGGTTTCAAGATACGATTATATCGTGCTTAACTGCACATTTCGGTTCCACTGACACTCTTACGGCGGCGATCGTGCATTTGAAATCGACTGCAGACTTCATTGCACTAATATTATGTCACACTAGGTTCGAAGGTATTCGTACAACATTTCTGGTTAAAGTAGAAAGAAAACGAACGTTACTGACGAGATGTTTGAACAATAGCAGGGGGTATACGTGTCAGAACTGCGGAGAAAGTTTGCACGTCTCTATGGAGTGTCTGTCTTTGTCGAATACCGTAACAGATTATTTATTATGGTGAACTGTTTTTCTTTTTTTTTTTTTTTTTTGCAACTATCCGCTATACGAAACGGTGCGAGTACAGCTCTGTAAATCGCTGTGCGATGCGTTGATCGTGTCGTTCCTGCACTCCAATTCACTCGAGCGATCTTCATGAACGCACGTCGTAAATGCACTTACGTTGTTCTCAGAGACGAGTCTGGCTTTAGTTCGCCGCAAATTGCCATACATAATATCCTCCCTATCGTTGTTGATTTTAACGTCACACTTGATACGGATAAAAGTCTCTGTCGACGAGCATATTCGAATACACATTTGCAGAAAAGTTCAAAAATCATTAAAATGTGAAACTACTGCTTTGAAAGGAATTGCAGACAAAGGTTTACACGTTTAGAATTAATATACACAGTATCAGCCTCTGTGGTTGATTATTATATTGCACGTATTAATTATACGATATGATATAATCGATTAATATAATCAAAATATAATTAATATATATAATATCAACCCGTAAGGTTAATTATTGTATTGTATATATGTATATCAATTATACAACAGAATTTAGTTAATGTATATAATTGAAGATTAGTTAACGTGTACAATGGCAACCTGTAAGGTTGATTACTATATGCAATATATGCAGTATCAACTTTTGTGGTTGATTATTGTATTGCATATATGTATATCAATTATACAACAGAATTTAATTAATGGATATAATTGAAGATTAGTTAACGTGTACAATGGCAACCTGTAAGGTTGATTACTATATGCAATATATACAGTATCAACTTTTGTGGTTGATTATTGTTTTGCATATATGTATATCAATTATACAACAGAATTTAGTTAATGTATATAATTGAAGATTAATTAACGTGTACAATGGCGACCTGTAAGGTTGATTACTATATGCAATATATTCAGTATCAATTTTTATGGTTGATTATTGTATTGTATATATGTATATTAATTATACAACAGAATTTAATTAATGGATATAATTGAAGATTAGTTAACGTGTACAATGGCGACCTGTAAGATTGATTATTGCATTGCAAATATTAATTACGCGATTCATAGAGTATCAAGCTTTGAGTTGATAATTGTATTGTATACGATATGGATATAACGCAGTACAAATAAATAAATAAATACGATACAGTGCGACATAATAATCAACCTTAAAGGTTCATGCTGTATATATTAATTATAAATGAATATTGAAAATTCAATTTCGCTATTGATGGACTAATATTAACAATACACTTTCTTTATTACTCGCAAGTGTTTCAAAGTGATAAATGTAGAAAGTGTTGTGGCATATTTTACGCGAGGAAGGAAATATTTCCTGCCACTGTAACAAGTATCTGATTACGTTTCATATGCATCCTAATAAAATCTTTACTGCCTGAAATTCCAACATAATAGCCGGTCTAATTTATTTACTAAAAGAATGAAACTTTCTACTAAAAACGGCGTTCCCTTTGCATAAAATGTATATAGAACACATCATCTTTCGTGTACACTTATTATACGCGAACGAATCTACGAGCCATCGGTGCGCTCCAATTCCCTTGAACAATTCTCTCACACTGTGTATCGTTTTTTTTCTTTTTTTCTTTTTCTTCCAGTGACAGTTATGGCTTTAATAATCCCTTGTTAATCGGCATCAAGATTGTTGCTAACCACGTTTCTATAAAAACAGCCACGAAAATAGTTTTCAATTACGCGTGTGAATATTTTAAGTAACTGGGAAATTAACGAGCGAGATTTACAACGAAATACCTTAAACGTTAACGGACTTGGCTGAAATCTGTTTCAAATCATCTACGACTCGAATATACCAGCCGAGGGTGAAAACTTATTCGCAAGATGTAGAGAAACTTCGGAGGAGAGAATCTTGACGATAGTACGCAGAACACAGAGATTACGGTCAGTTGATAATTAGCATATTGTACGTTCGCGTGTTATGTACATGCTTCCTAATGTTATTATTAGATGGCGGACTTTTATGCAAATTCGTATGTTGCTGAATTCAATTAAAGAAGTGAAATCTAAAGCAGAAACATGAATAGATACGCGCAAATATTATTATGCATATCGTGTATATACACTCTGTGCGTTGTTATTTCCTTTAAATTTCCCGTAAATGCGTAAATTCCTGTTTTCACTGTAATCGTTAAATTCCCCTGATCCTTTGAAATAGATTTTTAAAAACGCAATGTCTACTAAACCGCCGAAAGCTTTATCGATCCTTCGCGTTACGATCTTTTCAATGGCTGCGCGCGTTAGCATCAAATTATTCACTGATTTTGCACGGTGTCAAGTGCAACACGTTGAAATATCGCATACGACTGATAACAATCTATCTGAGAGAATTGAAATCACAGGGAAAGACAAACAAGGCCAAAGATAATGGTAGACAGCGATAAAGCAGAAACACGTCAGAATAGATTAAGCAAATGCGCGATTAGTTAACTAAGGATCGATAGTGAGTCAGGTTTGATAATTATATAGAAGAATGAATGAAAGGAACGGTGAGCCAAATCCATTTCTGGACCGACGAGATCGAAATTAAATAACGAGTAATAATTGAAACTATAACTGAAATGAAACTTTATTTTATTATAGATATATTCTTTTATCGACACTTTCGTTAATTTTTTTTTATGTTGTCTTTTATCAATTTTCCGTGGAAGCATAGGTTGCTACTACGAATTAACAATTTTTATATAAATCCTAAAAATCAGCCTATTGCGTTACAATTACTGTTTATGATACTAGCTGTAAACGTCTAATTTACTATTGGAATTCGATAGTGGAACAGCCTTTAGGGCTGAATCCGTGTTTCACCTAAATTACCCGTGTTTCATGTTTCTACCTAGACATAATTCTCTTCATACGCTGTAAAATCGAATTTATTATTGCATCGTATTATACGATACGATCAATTTTGCATTGCAGGACAGGCTTCTTGAAACGAATTAATTGGTCGAAACTATAGAAAGTGTAAAACTCTTAGCAATTTTTATCGATTACACGTCCAATGAAATATAATAGTATAATATATACAATAATATATAATATACAATATATATAATATACAATAATATAATATAATACACTAATTTCGCAACCTGTTTTCGGTAACAAAAACATAGCAGATACGACGAAAACGCTGTTCGTTTTCTAACGTATCAAAACTTCACAAATTTCACAGTTGGGCCAATTTTTATTAAAGAGATTCGCTGAAATGCAATTTCCAAAATCACGTATAACATTCGCGATTCACGAAAGTACGAACGCTTACAAAATTCTTCTATGAATTTATTATCAGTGTGTCGTAAAATTACTTTCATGTAATAAAACACGACTATCATGATCGTATTGATAAATTAAACAAAAGAAGATCCTAAAATGTACGGTACGTCCGTTTTAAACGTGTACGCGTGATTATTTCTGCAAGTATCTGAAATGGGGGAAAGAATGAAATTCGGATGAAAGATGCTCGACTTCATAAGAGAAACTTGATAAGATATTTCAATTTTTTTTTTCTTTTTTTGTATTCTTTTTTAAGGAGATTTCAACGCAAATGTAGCTTCTTTTGGTGGAGCCGTACATTTTTTTATACACCATTCGATTCTCCGCAAGAAGGTGTTAAGGTAATTGCGTGGAGAAGTGACTGGTTCAAAAAAAACATTTTATCTTTCATCTTGCGAAACTTATGGTACGAAAGACAAGGAAAATATGGACAAAAGCACTGCGTTGTCTTTTCTTGTCTAAATATTTTAAACTAATCATTGTTCGATTTTAATATTTTACTCCAAGTATCTTAATACTTGTTTTTTTTCTTTTTTTTTTTTTGAAAATTCTAAAATGTAACAAATGGCGTACAGAAAAACGTATAGTTCAATTTAGAAAAATTACGTTGGCATTGAAATCTCTTTAAATAAGAATATGTCTTACTAAATGTCTTACTGAGCTTCCTCCTTGATGAAGCGAAATATCGTTCGTCTGAAACATTTTTTCGCATTTCTCATACTTACAGAAATAATCACGTGTATACGCTTAAAATGGATATACTGTATACTGATATATACGATATATTTATTTCGAATAACAAGTACATTGATTAACGAGTTCAATAATATTTAAATCTAGTTACTAGTTACACGATTAAAAATGATTATTCGTGTTGTAGGAAATCGTTTTATGACCTGTACAAAATGCGTGTTCGCGGTAAATATCTCGTATCCCCTATGTCAATATTCAAATTTGTTCGAAACTCTATCCACGTAATCATAATAATCGTGTTCCACTAAAACGCTAATGAAGTTACAAAATGTTTTTCACATATCCATAAAAGTTTGCTCCATGATATGTGTCGAAATACTTTAGTAAAGCACCGTATGTTGCAACCCAATATAAACTTTATGAACGAATATAATTACATCTTGTAATTAAAACCTTGTTTTTTGTTTTCGCTACGATAACGGATTGAAACATCAAACGTGGACAGTTTCTCGATAAAATCATTTTGTCACGTTTTTTGTTGTTTCCCTCTGCGGTTCAATCGATTTCTTTCCTTTTAAGGAAGAAAAACAAAGAACCGTTCGGAACTAGCCTGATACAACAAATCATAGTATAGCCAGACAAACGATAAACACAGTACGCGCCATTCTTCGCCACCCTTGTACAGAAACGTCTGTACGAAAGAAGCCAAATGACTCACGCTCGTTTCAACGATCCTCTCGAGCGGATTCGCGCGATTAACATTCGTGAGCACGCGAACTCCGAGCGCGTTCAAGAATATTCAGTGTCTACAAAAAGCAAGTGTCTACATTTCGTGTCATTTAGTAGTAGTTTTACGCTATTCTGCGTATTTGTTACCTTATTATTCTTCTGATTAATGAGATCGAATTCTCGTAGTAGTTTCATGTGACTACGACGAGTAGTGGCGCGCTATTCTGCATGTTTGTGAGGTTTTTTAACTTCACGTCATTTAGTAGTAGTTTCATAGGACTAAAAAATGTATTGACACGCTATTCTGCATATTTGTGAATTTTTTTAATTTCGTATCATTTAGTAGTAGTTTTATAGCACTACAAAAGGTATTGATACGCTATTCTGCATATTTGTTATCTTATTATTCTTCTAATTAATTAGATTCAATTTTCGTAGTAATTTCATACGACTACGACGAGTATTGGCACGCTATTTTGCATATTTGTGAAATTTTTTAATTTCACATCATTTAGTAGTAGTTTTATAGCACTGCAAAAAGTATTACCACGCTATTCTGCATATTTGTTACCTTTTTATTCTTCTGATTAATTAGATCCAATTTTCGTAGTAGTTTCATGTGACTACGTCGAGTATTGACACGTTATTCTGCATGTTTGCGAGGTTTTTTAACTTCACATCATTTAGTAGTAGTTTTATAGCACTACAAAAAGGTATTGACACGCGTATTTGTTAGCTTATTACTCTACTAACTAATTAGATCCAATTTTTGAATTTCGTATGATCCAGTAGCAGTTTCATATGACTACAAAAAAATTTGGATACTATGAAAATGCAATGCAAATCCTGATGAAAAGAGACTTGGTGTCATCTATAAGTATATATTTGTTCACCTGTTTGGTAGAATTCGATCAAAAGATTGATATTCTTATTACATTTTCCAAGTTTCCATTGAAGAACAATTTTTCGCTGTTAATTCGTTCTACCTACGTTATAATTTATCTGTAATTGTATTTATCTGTAACGAATGCCAAACATTAAAAAAAAATCTCTACAGATTTTTGAAATGCGATAATAAAAAATATATGTTCGAATCGCTCGAACATCCCAACATTAAACAGAAAATACACAACAACGAAGGTGTTTTCCATTGTATTAACCCTCTATTGTCACACTTGTTTTACGAATCTCAGTTGTCACACTGGATCAGCCGAGACCTGTTCGATTTTCGAATAGCTGCCATTCAAAAAATATCAGTGATATCGAATCGAAAAAATTCGGGAATGTAGTTTGGGCGTCGAATACGTTTTACTAAAGCAGGGTTAACAAACAAAGTGACATCACTCTCGAAAAAAAAAAAGAAAGAAAAAAAAAGATCTTTCCCACTGTACGTTTCGAGAAAAACATTTTTACAAAAACAAGCTATAACTCCTTTATGTTTTGACATTTCTCGCCAAAAATTCGAGATGATGCTTTTCGGGCGTGGTACTCTAAGGAAAATGACAGTCCGTTGGTGCAGGTTTCAGAAAACATATTTACTTGAATTCTTCACGAAGAAGAGCAGCTCTTGAATAAGGAACATGATGCGATTATACGAGAAAATCAATTTGCTCGTTCACGCAGATAGAACAATTCTTCATTATTATTGTACACGTCGATTTACGAGTGAAACAATAGAATCATGATTTCGATCAGTTCCTCCATAGTAAATGCGCGAGAGCACGTACAATTTGCACGGAAATAAAATACGTTATTGCGGCAAGAGATACGTCTCTGTCGCGCTTGGGTCATCACGGCGCATTACTAACTTTAGAGAGTTGTCAGACGCAAACTGACGGGATTCCTGGCAACGTAATCATCGGATATCATAAAAAAAAAAAAAATTTCAAACCAATGGTAGATTGCACACGTAGATTCCATTATAAGCGACGTCTCTCGAAAGTAAGACTGTCGGTCATTAAGTCAGTAAGTAAGGACATCCGTGGGTTAAGAGAAACTTTTTACTTGAGTTTGATTCTCCTGCGTTGTGAATTCCACACAGCGAGAAATTCCTATCACGTGGAACGTATCTGCCGTGTTAAACGGGGTCCCATCGCGTGTGCGTTAATTTCCAATAACGCGAAAGCGTGCAAGATATTTACATCGGCTCGTCCCATAAGTAACACGGTCGTTGGTCTATTATTTGACGAATTAACTTGACGAAAGCAATCACTTTTACAAAACAACTACTCGAACAAAAACGATCACGCTTTTACCGTTATCTTATTACGAATTGTAATTAATTATCACCGACGAATCTTCTCGTATTTTCTACAATTCGCTGTCCTTCTCCACGAAGCTCCTTTTCCATGCCAATTTCGTAAAACTCCGATGGTAGCGACCGATGAACCCGTTGTTGTCCCGAACTTCTGTGGACTCGGAGATCTCGAGCCCTGCTCGGAACGATCTCGCGCAATACTCACGGACGACAGCGCACCTGCGATATACCGCGATTTGGTCGCGCGGTAATCGCACGAGCGTTTAATCGCCCAAGTGGACAAAGCGAGCCGCCTAAGTATCGCATCGCATCGCGGTTAATTAAAGACGTTGCGAAGAAGCACGAGGGGAACGGGAGAGAGGCGCGGCTGAAAAGAAGCGGAGAGCTACGTCCGGCGCGCGCGACCGAAGAGAATCGCGTCTGCCACACGTCTGCTTTGTGCTCGAGCCACGATGAAAGATAGGAAGGCTGGCTGCTTCGAATGACCAAGCCATCTCGAGACGCGGCTACCTAAGTAATTGCACGCGTTACGCGTCGAACGACCAACCGTTAAATCATCGTCGCGAGACGAGTTTTCGTTTGTTCGCTGGCCAATTGCAGTTGCCTGTATGCTTCTTCCGTCGTCGAATTGCAACCACTGGAAGCTTCCGGTATTTTTGTTCACTCTAGCCGAATTGACCGGTCGAACGTATTATTTTGTTGACGAGTGTTTAATAAGTTTAATAACGACGAGCGTATACTGGTCGTGTAAAATGAAAAGATCACTTACTGTAAAACATTTGAAACTGCAAATTTTTTCTAAGAAGAGGCAAAAGCGCGATTTAACGGTATGGCAAAACTGCTGTGTATTTTCTGAAGAAGAATCTCATTATTTTCCTTGGTACATTGGTTATTTCCCCTGTAACGTATTTCTTTTTACGAACCGAGTTGATCATTTTCCTCGTTATATATGTGTCGTGTTAGGTTGTCCGGAAAGTTTCTTTCCTTTTGTAAGGAAATAATAGATGCACAAGCTTTTTCCTTTTTATATTATTTTATTCGATCATATACGATCCATTTTCTTCTCTTTCTATTATTACGATCGTACGTGATTCGATAAAAATAATATAAAAAATAGCGAATGTGGTGCATTCATTATTTCCTTGCAAGACGAAGGAAACTTTTCGGACAACCTAATATATTGTAATGGAAGCACCGCAAGAAAATATTTCTCGATCCTATAGACGTCATGCGCTTGAACCTTCTTTTTTTTTTTTTTATTTTACTTTGCGTTTTACCACTTTGTCCAACGGAACATTTGATAAATTTGTATAACTTTGTTTCGAACTGATACGTATTGCATGTAAGAAGAAGACAAGGAAAAACGAAGTCGATTGAATTTTTTGGTCGAACGTGTTGAGCAAATTATCGAGGAATTTGCAATTCGACGAACAGAAACTTGGAAAGTCGGTCGACCAGACTTTACGATAAACAAACGTACAAAGAAGAGCATGGGAGAACATTGTCAGAAACCTTTCTTACATCGTCTCGATACGCTTTCTCTCGCCCATCTTCCTAATAAATTCATCGATACTATTCGTCGATGAATATTCCTTAACACCGTCCCGTTCAGTGGCATCAACGTGTTGTCAAGCGCAGGCCGAAGCGATTGTCAGTGACAGTGAATCGGTGTCACGTGCAGATCCACTCTCTACGAAAAGTTCGCGAACTTGAAATTTGTATAATTTTAATATTTAATATTCGCTTTGCAAATAAAAAAAAAAAACGCAGACTACCACGTTCGCAGGTTGGAATTACCAGCGAATTCACGCGATCGACAAAGCGTTAATATCGCGCAAAAGTAACGCGCATGCGGTGGGACGACGCAGCAAAAGCATAAAGAAAACCGAGGAACAATTTTCTTCGTTCCAATTATTTTAATTTCTTCGCTCAACGTGTTACGCTCGTCCTACTGGTCAGTTCTGCTCATAAAACGCGTTCGTTTCATAATGTATCATAAGATCTTCTTCGCTGGTTAATCAAGATACCTTTGCTGGCTAGATCGGACAGATTTCCGTGGCAATGATCGCAGTAAGCGAACGGGATTAGGAATCGATTAGGCTACCGTATCAATTAGCGGCGGCAAAATAGGATTAACGCTGCTATGCAGCGGGGAACAGTGTTTTCTGGTCGCTTCGGGCAAACACGTGCGTGCCATGTGCGAACGCGTGGCTAATTGTACATGCGGCGCACGGGTGCTGCGTTTACGTTGTACGTGCTTTCGCTAGTCGAACGCTGTAAATCATGGTTTTTAGTCGCCGCTGTCTCGAAATCTCGTTCGGTTAGCGTTGATCGTCGTTGCTGGCACAGTGCATACTACGTTAGGCGACACTGTCCTCCGTCCAAAATAACGCCACTGATATAAAAATGTACCGAATGTCCCGTTGGACAAATGGTGAAAAACGCGAAATAAAATAAATAAAAAAAAAAGAAAATAACAGTATGCACGGTCGATAAGAGATATTAAGTTGCTGGTTATTTTACGCAAGAGGGATAATCAGTCGAGTTCGAACGAACGACCGAACCTCGGTATAATTCTGTGCGAAGTTTGATATCCAGTTATCTTTAACGTTCGGTTGTTCGTCGAATCGATTAAATCCGGTTACATCGGAGGAGATATAGTATTCGTACATTCCGTTTCAATCTGCGTACATTAGAGTTTAGCATTCTGTTATGGTTTAATTTCAGTTCACAACACTGACTTGTCTTGTGAATTATTACGAGCTGACGGAGGTTGGCAAATTTCATTAGGAGAAGTTCGTTGATAAATTTCTTTTTATTTATTTTGCCCTGCGTTTCGCAACATGTCCAAACGGGGACGTTCGATAAATTATGACAAACGGTAGATCCGCGCGTCGAGTCATTTCCTCGCGAAAATTTCAACCGAGACGCGGAACACACTGTGGTCTTATTTATATTCGCCTTAGAACGTCTTATACGTTTAGCCAGCAAGTGGCATAAAAATCTGAACACCGACGAACACGAGTCGATCTATTAATTAGGCTTGTTGGATTTTTCTCGCGCGATCGTCCAACGTGCCTCGTGCAAAAGTATCGGCGTGTTGCGATCGTTTTTAGAATCGACGCGTTAAAATCGACCACGACGAATTCTAGACGAGCCACGGCGTGTCCGCTGTGCTACGGAATGATCATTTTGGACTGACGTGTTAATATCTCAAGCACACCTGAGAATTGCGCCGCGAGAGGGGCCTAGTCGAATTCCATCGCAAGTGGCCTCGCGTTCACGCGCGTTTAATTATAGAAATGAAGTCGTGTACCTGGGCTAACCATACTCATGGGAGTAGCGTATGGTAATCCTAGCGAAGTAAGTTTTAGTAAAACTATAAATAATCCCGGCAATAAGAGGAGTCGAACATCGTCGAATACCTGGGTCAGCAGACGTTCTGGTTTAGACGGCTAGATTTAAAGGCTGCGGTGCTCTCATCTCGCCTTCGATTCCTCTCGATTTATACTCCTCCCACGGTGGACAGAAAAAAATCTGTAAACCCACGCTCGTTATAGGCCGACGTTGCCCAAATTTTCAACCTACTCGTTCGGCGTAAAATCGCCTGACAATCGGCGAGCTTAAATTTAGTCCTGCCCCTTGCGATAATATGGTAAACCATCGATGTTTAGCCGTTGTTAATCAAATATTGAATATCGAGTGACTAAAATTTAAGACTAAAATTAAGATTTAGAATCGTTGCGCCAGCTACTACGTCTATTTTTCTCAGTGGGCCAAGTTTGACGTTTCGATGGAATTTTTTTTTTTTTTTTTATTTATTTTATTCTGCGTTTCACAATTTGACATTTGACGGGACATTTGATAAATTTGTATATCTTGCGAAAAACGACGACAGTTTCTTGCTTCCTTGACCGGTTCGCTGTTGCGGTACTTCTTCCAAGACTTTGGAAAGCGTGTACCTAAAATGCGTGATGGAAAAAGTAAGCGACGACGAGTATACTCGTCAAGCACGGAGTACGCGTGGCTGTTATAATATGGAATTAAGTTACAACGAGACGAGCGTCTTGTTTTTGAATCTCATTGCTGCAATTTACCGCAGTTACTGAATTGGAATTTTAACAGCAAATTGCAACTACTTTTTACGCGTGACGAGTATACTCGTCGTAGCACGAAATATTGCCATTTCTTCCTGTACTCGTCAAAAACAACTAACTGGTTGACGATAATTTTATTCCGATTATCTTAAACGCCGATTAAAATGTATACGAGGAAGAGTACGAAATCTGATGAGAAAATAAGACGAAACATGCGTAGATCGAACGATCAGTATTAATTGCTACTTATGGTCGTTATTTTCCATTGTTCTCCACTTTTTGTCCGAAAATTTATTCGTTTCGCCGCTGTAAAATTGTCCGTACTTGTTACATAAAATATCCATGCAACGCATTCTGTGCTTGATCCTCGGTATTGAGTTTTCCCGTTGGCAAAGGAAAAATGAATTTTCCACCTCTCCAAACGAAATATCAATCAATCTGCAAAAAATTCGGAAAGCTGCCTCGGTTGCAGTCTACTCGATATTCCTGCAAAATCCAATCCCTAAAACGCGCGTTGTCACAGAGAACGTAGCTGTGTGACATTTACTAACTGAACTCTCGATAAGAACTAATTTTTCTAGCCACGTTATTCAACTTTCAACCAAATATGTACGACCTCTGGCTCTTAACTAAACCAACTAAAAATTACTCTTACTATCACAAACGCTAATTTTCTGCATTGTATTCGAATATCTAAAACATGTGCACACATATAGATAGTGCATTGAAACTACTGTAATATGTATACTTGAATGAATACGAACTGCCGCGAGCAATAGCTGCGTTCTCTAAGTAGATGATGTTCGATGTAAGAGAAATAATATCTGAAATAGACAGAATTGCTGGGACAAACTGTACGGATGATCGTAATTAAGGGGCACAAAAATCGACTGAAATTTTCTGAGAGACACGTGCGTGTTGCCGATGCTTGTAAAGGAAGAAAGTTGCCAGCCCTCTTGCGCGATTCCATTAATGAAATTAATGGAATTTTTCGGGTGAAACGCGCAGAGTTATTAAATATGGAGAAATTGTACGCGTCAATTCTACGAATTACAAGTTAAAATTTCTACGAATTCTTAACTACCCTATTTGTCAAAATTGTAAAACACCAGTGTATAAACTGCAATTCGTAATTCGCCAACTAGCTAATATCTTTAGCTAGTAGGTTATTGGCGTTAAAATATCACAGTGCTCTGTCTGTTTCCTTAGCTTTTTAGCCTTTAAAGTCTCCTCCTTTCGTCAACCTAATAACACGGTTCCACGTAGACCTTCGATGATGACGACGAGCAGAGATCGCAGAACGAAACGAGCGTGTATATGGTCGTCGATCGACGAGACGCACTCGTCGCTGCTTTCTCCCTAAAAACGAGCTAAGGAGTTCTAATTCCAGCCAGCGATGACACGAACGAGTTTCCATCGTTCGACGAATATATCGAAAACGAACGACGATGAAGTCGGTGTCGCTCGATTCTTAACCATAAAAGACCATCCGGATTACGTCATGAGACGTGACTCACGATAGCTACTGGCCTAAAAACACTATTGCGACGACAAACGACATCGTGTCGATATAATTTCCTGAGGAGAGCATCGTCAAGGCTGTCGACGTTGATCCGAATTTAAACGGGCCGATTTGCCGATTTTTCTTCGCCGATCCGAGCGAACGGACCGCGCGGATCCGCCGATCGATCGATCGATCTGCTTTCGCGTTGAATTAAAAATGGCCATCGGTTTCGATCGCTATTGATGGTACGAATCGTCTTTTCGTGGTCGGTTTTTAACTTTCAATTAATTAGCTGTTGTTCAACCTAAAATGTGTGGCAGAAAGTAAGCGATGACGAGTATACTCGTCAAACATAGAACTCGCGTGGCTGTTGTATCATAGAATTAACTTGTAACGAAGTGACCTTTGAATTCAATACCACAGGTAAATCGCCATTTCCTCGTGACGAGTATACTCGTCAAACATAGAACTCGCGTGGCTGTTGTAAAATAGAATTAACTTGTAACGAAGTGGCCTTTTGAATTCAATACCACAGGTAAATCGCCATTTCCTCGTGACGAGTATACTCGTCAAACATAGAACTCGCGTGGCTGTTGTATCATAGAATTAACTTGTAACGAAGTGGCCTTTTGAATTCAATACCACAGGTAAATCGCCATTTCCTCGTGACGAGTATACTCGTCAAACATAGAACTCGCGTGGCTGTTGTATCATAGAATTAACTTGTAACGAAGTGACCTTTTGAATTCATCGCTGTGATTTACCGCAGGTAAATCGCCATTTCCTCGTGACGAGTATACTCGTCAAACATAGAACTCGCGTGGCTGTTGTAAAATAGAATTAACTTGTAACGAAGTGACCTTTTGAATTCCACCGCTGCGATTTACCTGCGGTAAATCGCCATTTCCTCGTGACGAGTATACTCGTCAAACATAGAACTCGCGTGGCTGTTGTATCATAGAATTAACTTGTAACGAAGTGACCTTTTGAATTCATCGCTGCGATTTACCTGCGGTAAATCGCCATCTCCTCGTGACGAGTGTACTCGTCAAGAACGGCTAACTGGTTAAGTAGGTTTCACTAATGATTTGGCTTTAAATCGAATTGCGTATGTGTTTTCACTCGAATGCAATGTATTGTTGCTAAGAATATCGTTGAAATTGCATTGGATTCTTAAAGCGACAGTACTTGTTTCGTATTAAACTCTACTTTCAATGTAGCTGCGCGCTACAAATAGCAACGAAATCTCGAAAGCTCTACGCCATACTTCACGTATGCGGTACAGCAGGAACTAGTCTCTGAAAAATGTCGAAGTCAGATAGAATATTCGTGATATTGCGCTTACTTCGAACGGATCTCAACAAACCTATGCCGTAAAACGAATTCGGTTAATATCGCCAGGCAAGGAGCGAATAGGAAGAAGGATCTTTTGGGACGAATTCTATTTCGAGAGAGATGGATTTAACGCTTGAAAGCGGCACAAAGTATTCACACGAATATACAGCTCTGCATGGCCTTGTTTTCACATCATGCGTTAAAAACGGCTGTCTTTCATCTCGGTATAAGTGTGCGCGCGTCTGATCGTTAACCTTTGATTGAAAATCTGCAGTTATGATCGATATTAGAAGCCTCGTACGCTATTTCATCGAACGATTAACAAAATCGATAAATTTATATTTTATATGTTCCGTAGGAAGTATACTGTGAAAGCATACAAATATAAACGTCTTAGATTCTTTTCGCGCGTCGAGTAGCTTTATCAAAGAATTCTATATACCTGCTGTAACATCCAAATTTATCGTCGAACGTGTTGCATAACATTTTTGATAAATTCGTCGATACTTTGAATTTGTTAATTAATTTATATATTATTATCGTTATTAATTATATTGTGATTTCTAAATGCGCAAGACACGTAGAAATGCTTAGAGCGGGTTCGATGAGTCGTACGTTTGAATGAACAGTCTGAAATACTGAAATATGTAGGCACATATACACATATACGTAAATGAGTTGGATACGTGCAAATTGAAATTAAGGAAAATGCAAGAATTAATCGCAGACAATAAAGAAAGCAGATCTTGTCGTTGTTTCAATTAAATTCCGCTAATAAATTTTATGTCGTAATTATGAAGTCTACAGTGACAGATAAAAGACAGTTTACGGTCGGTTCATTATGAGTATTAGTCGTTTCTATGAGATATTTTTTTATACAGAAAACAACTGTTTATATCGCTACTTTATAAAAGCAAAACATTTTGAAAACACGTTTTCAAATTTCGTATCGTGTTGATAACAGTCGTGTGATCTGTGTTATATTATGTTACGTTTATTAATCGTACCGTTGGAACGTCGACTATAATTTCATTTTGCAAAATTATGATCTCTTCTCGCACTGGTCAGCTCTCAAACTTTCTTTTGTCCGTCATTGCGTAATAATAATGAAACTCTTGAAACATCTAATTTTTCAACCAACCACAGAAACAACGTTCTAGTACGAATAGAAACATACATGGGATAGAAACGCGAACGTTTCCTGTCGCAATCTGACTTTCGTCGAAATTCGTTTGCAATTATGTCATAATTTCGGAATATATCACAATTACGAAATCGTGATTTTATAGTCAGCGAAACGTGGCACACGTATTAACGTAAGTACAGTAACCACAGTTGTTGGCACTGTTATACGTTGTTATGCAATTAATAATTGATTTATTTGCGTGTTTGATTATCGATTATCAAAAGTAATTATATCTGATTCCCGATGGCTGCGATGATCGAGCAATTTCCGCGTTGATTTGATTACGGTAATACAACGATTGAAAAGCACGATGGGGACGATAAGAGGATACGAAGAGTGAATGCAATTGGGCTAGAATTATGCTTCGTTCCTCTTGCAAATATTTCTCCGATGATAAATTGTAACGTTAGACGTTGAATATATACGACAACATACAACGTAATATACGATAATATAGAATAATAATAAGGAAGAATAATAATAATAGACACCTAATTGATTAAGATTAAGAACCATGCATAAATAAAATGAGACAAAATAGGTTGCATATTGCTGTGTCAAGGTACAAACAATAGAGCAGAAATCACAGGTATAAAAGAAATTTAATACGGTAAAATATTGTAATTATTATATATATTGTGATATGTTTCCCTTCCCTTGCAAATATTTCTGCAACAATAAGATATAACATCGGACACTGGCTTTCTGGACGAAATTATATTTTGGTAGAACTACGAACGATAAGCAAGCACTCACCAAACGTTGGATACGTACGTAACATATATACACATAATAGACAGCTAATTCACGAAGAAGCAAGCAAGGAAGAATAAACTGAGATAAAATAATTTACGTGTTGCTAATGTCGAAGTACAAGCAACGGAGCATGAATCGTAGATATAAAACAAAATTTGTTATATAATGCCTGTTAAACAAATAGTTCACCATGGCGTTTTAGAGATACTGCAATGTCTTCGAACTTGGTGGAATCGTAGAATATAAGTGGAAGGAAAAACGCGAGAAAGAAAGAAGATATCGTCTCAAATATTATATTATATTATACTATATATTACATAAACAGATATACAGTAGGAATTGTTACGTATAAAACAGAATTGGTCATTTTGGCCGCTCCGATGATTCTAATATTCGACGGATGCCTGAACATTAAAACAGGTAATTATCCGTTAAAAGTAGCGTTAAATTAACTGGAAAGAAGAGAGCAAAAGTACGAACGAGCTATTCGTTTCCCGTACACTACATAGTCTCCAAGCAAATTAACGATAAATTTGGATATAGACGCTGAGCATCGAATCGACGAATTTCATGAAATTAATGACACATTTGGAGCTTCTCTCCTGACTGGTCCTGCAAGCGATCGCCTAGTTTACCGAAATCAACAATCAGTCCGAGACTATGTATTAAACATCTGAGTAGCCACAAACTCGTTGAAACGAGTGATCCTCCATTTGCTCGCGAGGAACGCGTGTCCATTACCAAATGTAATTCGCAAAAGTTCTATACTAGAAAGGATAGGAACGTGAGTTGAAGGTGGATCGTGAGTATCGAAGTGATGCCTCTCTCTCTCCCTCTCTCTTTCTCTCTCTCTATTCCGAATAAAGATCGAAAGATCTCTCTCCAGTCGTGGGTGGTTCGGTGGAACGAGTGGGCGCATACAGCTTCGCCGCAATTACGTTTCCTCGTGCGATCGTTTTCGTGCTTCCTTCGTGCACGGTCATTCGAGTACTTGACCCCGGAACCGGCACGGAATATCTGTTAAATACTGCAGCTAGGACCGCTTAGGATCGATATGTTCCAGCAGCTCGATTAAAATACACGTAAGTTGGTGCTATCGGATTGCAGGTATTTAGCGAGACGTATATTGCTGTGAATATAATCGAACAAGTGAAGTCCAGATGTCGTTTTCTTCGTCAGACGTGTTTTCGCTGCTTCGTATACTTTTGCCAATTGCATACAATTATCTGCGAAATCGTGGTGCAAGCGATCGGGTGCTGATTCTACGTGCACAAAGATAGGTCGAAGAGGAGGAATAACGTTTTTCCGTTCGAGGCTTCGTTTTCGAGAACAACGAGCTTGAAGGTCCGTCAGGTGCCCGTATGCCAGTTGCAAGTTTCTAAATGCTGCGTTTCGCGCTAGTGTTCATATTTACGAACATGGACAATGTCGCGATTCGCTTCCTATCGTTGCTGTTGTCCTATTTCCTTATGTTCTCTTGTTTATATACGGTGTTCGCGTTTCGAATGGTTCCGTAAGTAAGGAGAAGAGTATTACACTTTAGGAATCGTTTTATTAACGTGGCAGGTGTTGAAAGCGTGGACATCGTTGAAAGAGAAGTCGGTAGATCGAAAGGTACCTCGAAGATCGTTTGCTTTTGAGCAAAGCGTTCGTTATTCTGCCTGTAATATCTGTTTGCGTTTTACTGCCTTGTAATAACCGCCTGTCGCGTAATTTTTATTCATGGGAGATTCGAGTTAGGAGCAAGAGCATTGTTATTTGCCATGGGAAGCCAGCTACTATTACGACAAGTATAATACCGCGGGGAATAAATCGCGTATATTACAGAGAACCGTGGAATACTGTTTCGCGTGGAAACCAAACAGTTTATGAACTTGAATCCGTAAATCCGCATCGCGAAAAATATAGGCAAGAGAATCGTTGCAAACTTCCTCCTATTCGTCTCAATTGTTAAAAGATTCCAAGGTTAAAGCTATCGTACTTATTACAGATTACGAACGAAAAGAAAATGTATAACTAAAATATAACTCAGCGACAAAGCAGCAACAGCTCGCTAAAAACTAAATACCAGATAGTTGTTAAATACTAAAGATACTAATTGGCACTAATGGGAAAGTCAAATTGGCAAAGAGCCAATACTTAAACGACACTGTAATACTGTTAATACTGTCACTTAAACGACAAATACCGCGTTCACTTTTCCCATTTCGTTTTTACCTTGTATTTCCATATGAAACACGCGGCGACCGAAACACGACAGTAAATTTAAACAAAAGAGGCGTCCGATCGCGTGAGTCTCCTGCGTCCGGACTTGCGTGCAGCCGGATGCAACGGACTGTATCCGAACTAATAATTATAATCAACGTTCAGGTACCGGTATCTCTAAAACGTAAAACAGAGTCCGCTGATAAAGATTGCTTTCGAAACGTTGCGCTTTTCTTTTTCCAAACATACGTCGTTGCTCGATTGGAATATTTTCAATCGACTGAAGATTTTATTAACGAAATACGCTACGTACCTTGCTCACGAATGTAACGCAAAGGTCACTCGTCGTACGAGCATAAAATAAAACGAACTGCCGCGGACGTAGTGCGAAATAATACGCCACGTCGTATTTTATCGAAATTATTTTCCGCAAAATAAAATATCATAAAATTGCGAGAAACATAGCACGCTTAATTGCGTCTAATTAATTACTCTTTAATCTAAGGTGTTCGGCCTGTCTTCTCTACCTATCCTTTATGACACGGGAGTGTTATAATAAATAATTTTCTGAAAGCAATATCGTCGGTTAAAAATGACTGGAAAATGTGGTCAATTTGCTAGGAGATTGTAAATTGGGAAACCGATTGAAATTTCAAGTAGGAAATTTCAAGTGGCTAATTAATTGTTAATAATTGGAGAAAAGTATCGTTAGAAATCTTCTTTTTCTTTTATAATTTTTTGACGATAGTCTTTAGGTTTTGAGAGATAATAGAAAGAATAAAAAAAGTTTCTAAATAAAATAAAAGATGTTACTTATACATATGTTGCTAGCTAAAGATGGACGAAAAAAGAATTTTTGTACTGTGACATTCTTCTTATTAAATAGCGCGTGGCTTTAGATAAAATAATAATCCTCTCGTCCTGGAAAATAGTTCGCTATTTCAGTTAATTTTTGCAGATATCTCAAAATCAATACGTCATATTTCTCAAACATCGATACAAAACGAATATATGTTTTAATGACTGTTTCATTTCGAAATACAACTATTTTATTATTTCTATTATATTATATTATTGTATTATATATTCTATTATATTATTGTTTGTTATATTATATTATTGTTTCCAAGAAAATCCAAGAAATTTCAACGTAATTCGAATATTATCCGAAAGACAATGAAATAACGAATCTTTGGTCGAGCGAAACACGATCTAAGTTACGCGCCCCGTCGAGAAATTTTATTATTATACGTAACTCATGTCTAGCCGTATTTTGCCATTTTATAGATCATATATTTTCGATTGGTTTCAGAAAAAAAAAAAAAAAAACGGATCGCCCGTCGAGTGGTCGCCCGAACGATCGTCGTTTAAGCTACGATGGCAGCACCGCAGGCCTCTTCGCGTTTGGAATTGTTGCAGGTAGGAATATTTGCTCCTCTCGCAAACTATTTCGGGAATAAACTCGGTTATATGCTTTAAAACCAGCGTAAGAATCTCGTATGAAAATGTAACCGATACGACCCACTTCCTGCGCTATAATAGCTTCTGTGTCTTTGATGATCTCTCCCTTTGCCTCTTAGAAACGACTCTACTACTATTTCAACGATTCTATGAATATTCCAAGTTGGATCTTAAAACGATATCGATGACAAATCAGTAAGATCGATTAGACGCAAGTTGAGCACCGAACTGTGGTTCGTTTCAATATCCGTAGGATATCTATGGACTAATCAATTATATATACATACGTACGAGATTTGAACATGAAAACTGGAAAACCGTAAATACGTCGTTCAAGTAGTCGTTGTGGAGAAGCCTTAAAATCTAAAAGATCTTTGCGCTTCGTCTTAACGCACATTACAGAACGCATGGAAGCTGAGATACACGTAGGTAAACTCGCGTGGCATTTCTTTAATCATACGTTCAATTGTATGTGTCTAATTACATATGTACGTGGGAAATGTTTTCCGAACATCCGCTTTAGAATATCGTTGTAATATCGCAGGCAACGTAGAAGTTAGACAGCGAGAAGAAACGTTCTACTCGCAGCTATTCCCTGTTGGTGCCATCAACGGGTACATGACCAGCTCGTAAATGAATCCGAACGAAAATAAAGAATATCGACGTTAAAATACCACTACGAACTTGCAAGGTTCTGGTATTACTGTTAACACGCGCAGAAAAGAAAAAAAGAAGCCAGTTCAGACAAACTTCCTCAAGATAATCCTCTGCTCCTTTACGCTAGCCAAGAGTGTCTGGTCGTCTCGTAGAGAATCTGAGATTCCATCGAACTGCTGTTCGAGGCCACGTTGGCAACGACGATGGTAAAATCCGTGCAATTGCGTAGAATCCAGGCAGGGAGTATTCGTTTCGATTACCTAACCGTGTCCACGATCGTAAGAGTCCTTGCCAGTCCTGTAATCTTGAAATGCTCGAGCTGGTTAAGGCGGTGCGCGTTGTATCGCCTTCTCCTTTGGCCCACGTAGCGTACCGGACGCATATATGGCATCTTGTTCTTGGCTCGTATACACACAGCTGCACGACTAACGACTAATACGTACAGATGTAGCCGAAATGAACGAGAACAGACCATGTGCTCGCAAGTGGCCACGCTTGTCTCTGACCTCTCCCAAGCCGGTGATTTGTCAACGGTGCAGTTTCGGGAAATAGCCACGGTTCGACGAGACGTTGAATACTCGCTAAACTGAACGACCATGTTTCAGTTGTCGCGACATTCGTGTTCGATTACGTATTATGTAATGTGCATTACCCTTGATTATCGTTGCACGCTGTACTGGATCAAGTTGTATCGGTTATCAGTGGTTCACTTTTTCCCTTGACTCGATGATACGTGCGCCTTATGTATACAGGGCGAGCCTACTAACGCGACTACTCAAAACAGCTCGTGAGTTATTCGTTGTACGAAAAGATGCCTCAAAGAAAAGTTGCATGGTGTCTAGGGAGACGTGTACAGTGCTCTGATTTGCCTTTTATTGCCTTGCCTTTTTAACGAGATATTAGGGTCACCATCGGTTCCTTCGAATGGAGCGTCTAATATTTGTTTCTCAAAATCGGATGAATTCGAAATCACGTGAAATTTCGTGATTTACCCTTGTACGTCCACATAGGTACCATGCGACTCTCGTTCGAAACGTTTTCTCCTACAGCCAGTAACTTACGAGTTATTTCGAGTCACGTTAAAATATTCACCCTGTGTATTGCTAGAAAACGTACAGAGGCGAGAGTCGTGCAGCAGCGAGCGTTTCAAGTATCTTTCCTATAAGCTTGACTAGAGCGCAGAGAAGTGAACATTTCAAACGTGTGTTTAAAGAACGAAGCTCGATAAGAGGAGGGAAATGGATTTGGTGAAGCTGAGTAATAAGAATCGAAATAAGTTTCCAGAGGAAAGGCGCTGTGATTCGTAGGGATGGACGAGATATTTTCAACGAGATTCTTCTTCGTTTCCATTATATCTCTTGCAACAGACCAGCGTACCAACGTGTGCGTGTAAATAATTCAATCAAGATCCAGAATCACGGTCGTGAATGAAGTTGCGTGATGACGATAGCGATTCTGCGATCATCGTGGTAGATCACTGTTTGCGATTTTGCGTGCCATCTCTATTGGATGATACACGTACATGCATCGATCATCGGCAATCTGGATCATCTCGCTGGAAAGTTCTCAAGTGCCGAGCTTGTTGACTTATTGCCAGTCCTCTTGCCAGAGCCAGAGGGTTCATCAGCCTGGCCACATCCTGCTACAGTCTAAAGTCTAGGGAGAACTCTTATCGCTTTTCACGTGCCACGCCACGGGTCACCGTGACCCCGTGTCCCCGAGTCATCGCCCCGTGCACGCGATCTTCGCGTGCGGACAACAGCGAGCGAGCGCCAGGCCTTTTGTCGTCAGGCCGAAACTGTAACATCCGCGATTCTTAAAACCACGCCAACTCCTTAAAAGTACTCTGCCACTCACAGTCGCTATACAGCTTAACGCTCTGAAGATTGGAAGCGCCAGTTCGCGTCTTTCATACTTGATGCGGTGTCCCATGAAGAATTTAACTGCTGTTAAATCGAACAGTAAAGAGGAGCAATGGATGCTACGGTTGAAATGTTACAGGCCAAGTGTCTTCGCGTTACGTGCCCGAATAATACGGAGCCGCTTACGATATATTAGGTTTAATACGCGTGACGAGTATACTCGTGGAAGACGGGCAACAGGATAATATCGTTCGAATAATTTTGCAATCGTTATTCGAATGAATCTGAAAAAGAAAGGAATTTGTTCCGGATAGCAAACGATCGTCCTCCAAAATACTCGACTGACACTGACGAACCTGTTCCGCTAGTTGTTCGTGCGAAATAAATATTTTTACTCGCTGCGATCCGAATAATATCCAACTCCGAGAAAAACCGTACAGAGACCAGCCGTGTTTCTCGAGCGGAACCAAAGTTTCGAGCGCCGCGAGTCGCAAGGGCGATCTCTCGAATAACAGAAGCTAGGAAACAAAGGGCCGACTCTTGGTCAAGGGAAGAAAGAAGCGGACATCGCGGTAAGGCGGGTAAAGAATATCAAAGAGATCGAAAAGAGTACGGTGGACGCTTGGCTTGTCAACCGCGACTGGTTACCAAGAGCCGTAACTATAATAATGTGACGTCACTTCCTTCGTCTTCGGCCCGTCATTCGATGGCCCCTGCGCTTTCTACTTCGAGTAGATAGCGATCGTCTGAATTGTTCTTGACCTCCTCAAAGAGGCGCGTGCATCTCAATGCGACTGTGAATCGTAGATCGTCCGCGGAAGCGTAATTTGTCTACGAGGAGAGACAGTCGTTGGTATTTAGGGACTTTTCGAGCTAAATACCTCGGTTAACTGGTCAGGTCGTAACATGAAAATGTGACCAACACGCGTACACGTTGTAGCGTGTAGAAAACGGATCGGCGATTTTTGTTAGAAGAACGATACAATTAAGAGAATTGAAGTTTCTCGGAAAGGAGATTAGCTTCGAATGGAAAGTCTAGAGCGAGACGTTGTCATTATCAACGACTGGACAGTTTCGCGCGACCGAGAGATTCATTCCGCTCTCGTAATTTAAAGAATGGTCTCGCTGGTTTAGCGACCAGTTTCTGGTAAAGTTTTTTTTTTTTATTTATTGTACTCTGCGTTTTACAATTTGTCCAACGGGACATTTGATACATTTTTATAACTTTGTTGCAAAATAACCCCCAGCGGGATACCATCTTCCGGATTGTCCATTTTATTTCTTTAGAGAGGTCAGTGCGATGCTTTTTTCTTGGTCTTCTTTCTATACGAGTTTCGCTGGTTTCAGCAGCCAGCCGGTTTCGGTGTGTTGCCATTCTTTCCTTGTATTTTCTTTCCTTGTAATTTCTTCCTTGACCGTTGGTATTTCTAGGTCCTTGCGTAAATCCTCGTTTCTCGCATACCATGGGACGTTGACTATTGTTCCGAGTGTTTTTGCTTGTAACGACTCTAATTTATTTATGTGGCTGATCGCTGCCGTCCCCCATACAGTGGTATTTCGTACGTGCAAATTGGTTTTATTATCGGTTTGTAAATTTTTAGTTTATTTTCAGTGCCGAGTTTAGAGTTCCGACTAGTTAGCCAGTACATTTATTTTCTTTTTATTCGTATTCTGTCTATAGCTGATTTGATATGTTGCCTCCATGTAAATTGTGAGTCTAAGTGGAGTCCTAGGTATTTCACCTGCTTTGTTTGTGTTATGTGGGTGCCATTCAGTTGGATATGGTTTTCTTTCTCTCAGTGTAAATGTAATATGGTTGCATTTACTGGGGTTTGCTTCTGTTTGTTTGTCTTGCAGCCATTGTTCTATTTTTGCGATATCTTCTTGTAGTAATGTGGCTGCTGTTTCTGGATTAGCGTGCCTGACTAGTGTCAGTATTTTGCTGTTGGTAATTGTTGGTACGTCTGCCGTGTATAGTGTGTGTAATATCGGTCCTGAGACGCTTCCTTACGGTACTCCTGTCTTGATGTCTTTAACTTCAGAATATGTGTCCTTTATTCCTGGATAATGCAGATGGTCGAAGAAGCAGGACGAGGACTCGCGTCGTCTTTCGTTATTCGAGGCCATCGCACCGGTTGAAAGAAAGGGGACAAAATCGATTGATTTCTCGCAGCTTGCGACACACGGCACAGTCGTAGGTTCGCTTCGAGTTGCGGAGGCAGCGGCGATACAGCTTGTGTTCTATGCTTGTGGAGGTAAAGTTCGACTCGTACACTATCGCAAATTCCAGCCACAGAGGTGAAATAACGCACGTGGACACCTGTGGCGAGCAATTCGAATTAAATGAAATTCTGTTTGGACTTTGGCGGAGGTTTTCGCAGCGTAGCGAAAGGCAACGAAGAAAATCGTCGTACGTAGGACTCCGAGTCACGGAGCTGTACCGCACGAACCGGTCAACTGCGTTTGACGAGTATACGCGTCGAACGAAGTTCGTTTCCCGGTGCGTTTGACTTGTATTTACTTGCGCACTCCGCTTGTATTTATTTGCGCACTCCGCTTGTATTTATTTGCTAACCCTACGACAGGTTTCTGAAACTAAATTGCCCAGCTAACTGTGTCGCCGGTTGCTCCCACACGATATCGATCGTTGTACGCAGAAACGAGGTTTCGCTTAGAATTTGATGGATCTGTGAAATGTCGCGGATTGATTTCTCGTGGGTGGACAAGAAGGAGAGGATTTTCTGTGCGCTTTCGATACATAAATAACGCACAAAATGTCTGCATATCAAGAACAGGCCTGGCGTAGGTCGATTCTTACCGTTCTTCAGCTACCCACGTTGGCCTAAATCTCGTGACACGTTCTTCTTATCCTTTAATCCTTGTCGTCGACCTCTTGCCGAGATTTTCCGACACGAAATCAAGTCGGTTGACGTCATCCTGTAATAAAAATAGTCCTCTCTCAACCTAGCCAACGTACAATAGTTATCAACGGTGCGCGTAATTGCACGCCCCGGGCGCATAAACGTCGCAAGGATATAGTTTTTAACGCGATAACCGAAACGAATGTAACGTTGATAACGCGAGTATATTATTCATTTAGTCGCGGTCCTGTAGCTTGTTACAACGAAATAGAATAGTAGCGGTGGCGTTACAACGCATAACGATCTTCATTAGTATAGAAATTAAATCGGTTCGATGTAAATTAGCGACCACGATGTGCGAGCAACTTGGATTAGAATTAATAAAACGACGATCAGATTAGATACGCGTGTAATCTAATAATTATTATATATCTGGTAATTATTTGTGAACGTGATAAGGCGATAGAGACGCGATTATACGTCGTTAACTCGGACGTTCAATTTATGCTAGACGTAATTAATGGCGTGGACGTTGTACGTCTACGTTAACGTTTGATAACGCGATAGTAATTTATCATCCATCTACGTTTGTCTACCATCGTGAAATACTCTAAAAGGGGTTAAAGTTCATTCGCTCTCGTCGGAGAAGATACGACGAGGGCTTCTCGTGCTACGTGGAAAATAGAATTCGTAAAGCGAAACTACTCTGTTACGTCATAACGCTACGTGAAACGTTGAGTTTCTTGGCTGAACGAGCGAAAGAAATACGTTTTTGCTTCGCATTCGAATAGATTTCCCTATTCCTTCGCGTACAATACGATCTTTTTAAAATCATTTCCATGGAACATCGAGTTTCACAAAGTTTCCCAGGGATCTTCGTTCGCCAAGTTGCTATCAGTAGGGAAACATTTTCAAAACCAACGTGCCCGAAAACGTGACTTCTCTACGAAATAACGAAACTATGGCGACGAAAGTAGAACGTTACGGAGTTCGTAACGCTCTTTGCGGAGCCATAGGTGCGCGAAAGGACGTTTGATCTCACATAAATCATCGCGTAGACAAACGATACGCTTCTTGATTGGCGATCCAATAAATCAGAGACCTGGAAATAGGACTCAAGTAGCGGCCTAAGCGAGTTACTTCGTAATACGATCGGACAAAGTGTCTTCGCTAATACGTGGCTGGGAAGAAATGATAAAACTGGCGATTCATCGTAATAAAACATCGTGTCGTTGTCGGAACGACGAAGCTGCGGCGAAGGTAATTTTCCCGGGGTGGACAGGTGCGATGAATCGTCGTGTCTCCTGTCTCTGATTCGATGCCACCGCGTTCCCTCCGTAAAAAGAGAATTCCATCTGCAAGGATAGACAGCTTCGTGTCCCCGTAAGTCGTCTGAGCGACGAGCTGCCAACGATAACGAGTCCGCTCGGTAATTACGTTGCTTAACTGGCCAAGTATCCCGCGGAATTACAATTACAAATCGCCGCGAGGCTTCTCATCAATTATTTATACGAGATCACCGTTACGAACGCTGCGGCGCGCACACACAGGGCCTGCTCTCTCGTCCCCAAACCTACATTTCCGATTTATCCGCGTTTCAGCACGGATAACACACTTTGAGTCGCGTTATCGCGTCCTCTGCTTCTTTTCCTTTTTTCACTTTCTTTTTCTTTTTTTGTTTTTTTTTTGTTTTTATTTTTTTTTTTAACTGCGCACTGTGTCACGCATCGGGAACTGTGAAATTCGCGTAAACCACGGCGGATCGAAGAAACAACGAGAAACGTATCTTTGCAGGACTGTGCTTCACACGTTCGTCGGTGTGAAAATGGGTCGAACATCTGGGTCGATTCGTAGTAACTGTATTCGTAGAAATTAATGATGAATCCACGATTGCAAACGGCAGTGTATTTTAGCCTCTTATGGAATTAGTGGATGGATGGATTTAAATTACGCATTAAAAAGCCGTAATATGTTTTACCATTTATAACGTATAGTACTGTTTTCGTGTCACTGATTCTATTAGTGTGAGGCATTTAACATTGGTTCAAAAGAATTTTTTACTTCAACTTATAATGAGGAAATTAGAAGATGTGGAGATCAAGAGCTTTTCGAATAGCAAATAGTAATTTTACAGGTAGATTGTAGTAATAAACGTTCATCATCTATCAACCAACAGTACATGTTAAAAGACATAATGTGTTTTACTATTTTCTACATATAGTACTTTGTATATTTGTTATTTAAGTATCACTGCTTCTATTAATATGGAGCATTTAATATTGGTTCAAAAGAATTTTTATAATCCAACTTATAAGTTGGAAATTAGAAGGTGTGAAGATCAGCAATCCAACAATAAACATTTATCATCTATCATTTATCACTCATCAACCAACAGTACGTATTAAAAGACACAGCAGTAACATGTTTTACTATTTTCTACATATAGTATTTTGTATATTTGTTATTTAAGTATCACTGCTTCTATTAATGAGGAGCATTTAATATTGGTTCAAAAGAATTTTTATAATCCAACTTATAAGTTGCAAATTAGAAGGTGTGAAGATCAGTAATCCAATAATAAACATTTATCATCTATCATTTATCACTCATCAACCAACAGTACGTATTAAAAGACACAGCAGTAACATGTTTTACTATTTTCTATATATGGTACTTTGTATATTTGTTATTTAAGTATCACTGCTTCTATTAATATGGAGCATTTAATATTGGTTCAAAAGAATTTTTTAATCCAACTTATAATTTGGAAGTTAGAAAGTCTGAAGATCAAGAGCTTCTTGAATAGCAAATAGTAATTCTATAAGTAGATTATAATAATAAACATTCATCATCTATCAACCAACAGTACATATTAAAAGACATGATGTGTTTTACTATTTTCTACATATAGTACTTTGTATATTTGTTATTTAAGTATCACTACTTATATTAATGTGGAGCATTTAATATTGGTTCAAAAGAATTTTTTAATCCAACTTATAAGTTGCAAATTAGAAGGTGTGAAGATCAGTAATCCAATAATAAACATTTATCATCTATCATTTATCACTCATCAACCAACAGTACGTATTAAAAGACACAGCAGTAACATGTTTTACTATTTTCTACATATAGTATTTTGTATATTTGTTATTTAAGTATCACTGCTTCTATTAATGAGGAGCTTTTAATATTGGTTCAAAAGAATTTTTATAATCCAACTTATAATTTGGAAGTTAGAAAGTCTGAAGATCAAGAGCTTCTTGAATAGCAAATAGTAATTCTATAAGTAGATTATAATAATAAACATTCATCATCTATCAACCAACAGTACATATTAAAAGACATGATGTGTTTTACTATTTTCTACATATAGTACTTTGTATATTTGTTATTTAAGTATCACTGCTTCTATTAATGTGGAGCATTTAATATTGGTTCAAAAGAATTTTTTAATCCAACTTATAATTAGGAAATTAGAAGGTGTGAAGATCAAGAGCTTCTCGAACAGCAAATAGTAATTTTGCAGGTAGTAACAAACGTTTGTCATTTGCCAACCAAAAACACGCATTAACAGGCATAGCAGTAATATGTTTTACTACTTACAACGTGCGCTATTTCGTATAATTGTTCTATAAATATCACTGCTTCTACTAACGTGGGCAATTTCAATCAGTTTGAAGGAATCGTTTTAGTACAACTTACAATTTAGAAATTAGAAAGTGCGAAGATTAAGAGATTGTCGAATAGCAAAGTAGTTGTACAGGTAGAACTAACTGCATCTATCAACGGAAAGCAAGTATTAAAATCTCTTGTAATTTACCCGGTCAACCTTTGTTATTTCCACTAACGATAAAGTCCATGTTAAACGTATTCATCGTATCAAACAATCGTTGCACGTGCGCATACAGTTACTGCTCTCTGACTTTTATATGAAAATAGAAAACTGCTTTGCCACACGAGTCGTAATTTTGCCCCCAACTAGCGAACAACCACACATTACAGAGTGTAAAAAGCAAAACTTCAACAATCTCTAAAATCATCCCCTTCCTCGAGGAAATTAATCATCTCGCTTTGCTTTAACTATTCATCTGACGCTTTCTAAATCTCACGTTTAAGAGCATAACGAAACTCTCGCTGACGGTTAAGCACAATGCATTCGGCCAATTACCGGTAAGAATTTATTTAAACGATCGTTCCATTTATTAACCTTGTGGTTTAAGAGGCAACGTGTTAACGGTATAATGTTTTCGTAACACACAAGCCGCATGATCACGGCGAACCATCTAACCCTGAAAGATGTTATCATCTGAAGGCTGTAAAATCGGCGTAAAATGGACGCACGCTATCGGATAACGCGCAAGAACTTAATTGCCAGTTGCGATCCTCTGTTCCTTCTTACGGTTCCAAGCATTTAGGCTATCGAACGAGAGCTGGAACTGCGAACAGCAACTTGAAACTCAGACCGGTCCCCGTGGAAAAAGGCCGGAGAAAACGCGAGGGAACATCGCTGGAGGAAAACATGTTCGCTTTTCGTTCGTTTCGTGGAACGTAAGAAAGACAACCGTTGCTTTCCTCGGATCGTTAGTGGCCGAGCCAACGATTAAACGTTGCTTTATCCATCGAGTTTTTATCAATTTTTTTAATCCTCGCCGGTTTGACGAGATTGTTGAACATTGGTTCGCAGGTACGATACGGTCCGACTATAGTCATCTGAATTTCTCTGTCGTTCGCGAGAACTAAGATTTCGAAGTTGACGTGGCACGTCGTTGGACTGGTGTTATTTTGATGAAATTTTACGTTAGACGATGTGTTAAAGGAATACGGTTAAAAATCAAAATTACGCTTGAAATAATTCGTATAACTGAACATAGCTTAAACGCGTGTTGATAAGCGAGTTCTAGTTCGATAGTAGAACAAGAATAAGAAAAAAGAACAGAATTTTTATCGATTTAACGAAAGCTACCTGCATTAATATTCTACTTTCTCATCCTGCTGCTAGTCTAGAATTTTTCCTGTATCTTTACGTTACGGTTTAGTCGTTCGAATTTCCTAACGTAAAGATATATATTATATGCAAAATTCCACCTCAAGTGGAAAACCACGAACAAGCTAGACTCGATGTAACGAGTTGTCAGTCTCTCGAAAAAGTGTTCGAAGCATTCGACTCGTTTGGAACGTCTGAAAAGTACTCGAGAAATATTTCCCTGGAGGGAAGGTGCGCAATTTAAACGATACGTCTGTTACCATTGCGGAATAAGCAATTGATCAGGTGTAGGCTATAAAATCACGAGCAACTACGGAGCCGGCCAATTCCAACGAAATCGACGATATTTCGCATCGGCCGGTTGATAACCGAGGGAATTAGATCGTCGACGTTACGCGTATTACCTCGCTGCATAATTGCTGGTATCCTCGGTGCTGTAATCGCGTAACGAGTTCTCTGAGCGGATTTTTTTTTCTTTTTTTTTTCTGCTCGTTCGCGCCTTCCAGCTTGGGAAGGTCAAGCGTGGGCATCGCCACGTAAACTTATGGTAGTTACGGTGAGGTCATTTTGCGCGTTTACGTCGTCGTTCTGTGCGAGAATGCGTCCGTTTCACTTCCTAGAATCGGATCACCTACTCGCGTTAAATCTCGATCAGATTAGTCAAGTTACAGGAATTCGAGTCGTATAAGTCGGAGTAGCCTGATTTCGAGTGGATGTTTAATGGGAAATGATATCACGGTGAATGCAGGTAATAAGAAATGTTGTGTACACGAAGCGAGGCACAGGGTTCGGAGAAAGACAATTTGGTTTTAGAAATCGGTGTGAGCAAGCACAAAGCTGAAAGTTACGACGTTGCAACTGTTGTTTCTGTCGAGTCGAGTTCGGAAAAATATGGAAAAATGTTTAATTAACGCTCCTGAAGTAGCAATTGACCTGGAAGATGCGCGCAAAATTCAATTCTAAATATTTTTAGATTCGCGATTGCTCGTTCTTTATATTTAAATTAGTAATTATGTATTGTACTGTAAATACGAGTAATTATTAATATCGGTGATACGAGTAATTATGTATAGCATATTTGATGTTAATTTTAGTACAATCAAAGACTTTTCATACATTTGTACGTTGTTTTCGTAAAAATAAACACTTGCGACGTAGATTTTACGTTACTGTATCGCTCGAGTACACCGCAATCTCTGAAGGAACTTTTACGACCGCGACCTCCGCAGAGTTAAGTAAAATATAAAAAATTCACATTAAAGTAAAGTGGCACGACCTACTCGAAGTCCGGTGACTCGGTTAATATAAATGAAAAGAGAAATTTGAGAAGATATTTCAAATGACAATTTCATGCTGATAAAGAGGTTTCGAACTACTTGAATTTAAATTGCTTCAATTCGGATAAAAGACGAAAGAAGACTTGAAGCTTGTTCGAATTCAAGTTGCTCAAGTTCATCTATACGAGCACAAAGTTTGCATGCAAGTTAAGCAACGCGCATTCAAATTGCTTTAATTGAATAAAAGAACTTGGAAGACTCGACTTTAAGTAGCAACATACTGAAATATCAGTGATAATACTTGAAGCACATATATAGCTTCACCGTTTTCTTGTTTGTGCATACAAATTACACCGTCGAGAAAGTAAAACCGTGGAGAAATTGCGAGGATCTCGACTTCGTTTAAAACTGGAAAGACATTTCACGGCAAAGAGATTACAAGTTACTAGGATCTAAATTGCTTCAATTCGGATAAAAGACGAAAGAAGACTTGAAGCTTGTTCGAATTCAAGTTGCTCAAGTTCATCTATACGAGCACAAAGTTTGCATGCAAGTTAAGCAACGCGCATTCAGATTGCTTTAATTGAATAAAAGAACTTGGAAGACTCGACTTTAAGTAGCAACATACTGAAATATCAGTGATAATACTTGAAGCATATAACTTCACCGTTTTCTTGTTTGTGCATACAAATTACACCGTCGAGAAAGTAAAAAATTGTGAGGATCTCGACTTCGTTTAAAACTGGAAAGATATTCCAAGTCAAATAGAGTAAAAAAAAAAAAAAAAACGATAAAGAGGTTTCGCGTTGCTTGAATTCTAGTCGCTTCGTTCGAGAAACTCGACTAGTGTAAACAAAGTTTTAGACTGAAACAACGATCATTCCGGCTTACACGATCTCGTAATCAGTTACGTTGCTGGTAAAACGAAGAATAATGAATTCGGTTTAATAGCAACGTAAAAGTTATACCTATGTTTCTATTGCTAGCGAGTAAAAGTTTGAAGCTTCTTATGAAACTCGTAAAAGCCGACGTTTCCTGATGTTTCGCTGTTTTATGATAGGTTATCCAGTACCTAAGTGCATGGTATAAGTGTAATGGAAACTTAAGTTCCCCTCTCTCGTGATTTGATTTATCGCTTTCTTAACTTTATGGAGCGAGGCGTCGAGAATTACGGTGATAAGAGTGTTTAGTAATTTAATAACTCTTTCATGTAATTGCGGTGTTCGGCATTATGGTAATTTCTATAACGAGTAGTTTTATAACAAGGCAGAGCATATCGAAGGTTAATACTGAACTATCTTTTCGCCCGTTAAAAACCTATTTCTTGGATAATTCTTTTATTAAATTCGTTCAATTGAATATTAAACATTCGATCCACTTATTATCCGTTGCATTTTATTCGATTCGTACTATTCCATTTTCTTTGCAATTGAACGAAATTTCCTGTAACCTCGTGGCAAACTTTTCGCAAGGAAAGCAACGAAACTTACGAAACTACCCGGTACTACTCAAATACTGCAACGTACCGTGTGTACGATCCTCCAAGCTTATGCTTAATTTACTTAAACGCGTGACACTTTAAAATATATCGCCTGTGCCACAGAAGAAGGAATTTTCTATGGTACGTGTCCAGATACTTTCACGTGCCCAGTGCGTTTGCATTTAAAGCACAGTTGCGGAAAATTGTATCTGGCAGAAACGACGTCTTACGTTAACCCAGTATCAATAGACATTCGACGGTTCGTTAACCCCTCGACGTACGAATGGAACGGGACTCGATACGCGTTAAAAACACCATTTAATATAGTTGGACGTGAAATTACGTACAATTCTTGGCGTCTGGCGGACGTCAACGTCCAAAGTGACGTACACAGGGAACGACGTCTGTCAGACGTGTTTGTGTGCTAAGGGGTTAACTGCATCGTATCGTTGCAACCATGACACGGGTCAACTTTATCGATTCTCTTTATCGCGCACGCTGGTCGAGGCTAACGTGTTTACGAAGCAAAGTGAAGGCTCGCGGCAGAATGGTGTTCGCGTACGAAAGAAGGACAACGCGCCTCGTAAAATGTAATTTCGTTGGACGTTACCGAGGAAAGGAGGATCCGCAGTCGAAGGAACGAGCTTCGTACGCCACGCGAGATTTAGCTCGTGCTGCAGCTGCGTAATGATACGATTTTATCGAACGCGATTATCGAACGCGATCGAGCAAAGTGGCTCGTTTACGGAGAGTTTTGTGATTCGAAGTAGGCAGCTAATCTCGAGCGAAGATTCCATAAAAATGCCAGGATTCCATTCTGACTTCTACGATTTTTATGTTTCCTATCGCATATTGATTTTCTAAGCGGTCAACTTGCGCAAGCTTGTTACTCGTTAACAAGTTAGGCGTTGCGAACTCTTTGACAACCGTGTACCTAAAACGCGTCGCGAAGAGTACGCGATGACGAGTATACTCGTTAAACACAGAGTACGCGTGAGAATTAAGTTGCAACGAAACGACTGTTTCGTTTTGCTGTTTTATTGCTGCAATTTACCGCGATTGCTAGATTGCGATTTAAACGGCAAATTCTCGCTGCTTTTTACGCACGACGAGTATACTCGTCAAAAACAGAGTACGTGTGGCTGTTATAATACGGAATTAAGTTGCAACGAAGCGACTGTTTCGTTTTGCGGTTTTATTGCTGCAATTTACCGCGATTGCTAGATTGCGATTTAAACGGCAAATTCTCGCTGCTTTTTACGCACGACGAGTATACTCGTCAAACACAGAGTGCGTGTGGCTGTTATAATACGGAATTAAGTTTTATTGCTGCAATTTACCGCGATTGCTAGATTGCGATTTAAACGGCAAATTCTCGCTGCTTTTTACGCACGACGAGTATACTCGTCAAACACAGAGTGCGTGTGGCTGTTATAATACGGAATTAAGTTTTATTGCTGCAATTTACCGCGATTGCTAGATTGCGATTTAAACGGCAAATTCTCGCTACTTTTTACGCACGACGAGTATACTCGTCATGACGCAAAATGCTGCCATTTCTTCGTGACGAGTATACTCATCGAAAACAGCTAACTGGTTAATCGTCTTATCGTTCGAATAATTCTGCGATCTTAGTTTGTTAACAATTGCGCAAACAGTACAATAATGTGATAGTAACAACGGAATCGTATCAACAGCACAAGGAAACAATCGAATTCTGTATAAAAGAGAAGAAATTCTATCTAGAAACGACTATGATGGTATTCGTACGTGCCGATGTAAAAATTTTTCGCCAAATAAGCTTTCTGCTCTGGATAAGAAATTCAGAACAGCAGAAGCTTGTGCGTGGAAAATTATTTGAACATGAATTTTGTAATATACGTTTATGTAGCAATATCTCAACTTTATAAACGCTGACACTGACCGCTTCTTTCGCCAAGCCAGAGAAATACAACGATATAAGCAATGTACCTAGCAAAGGCAATAATTATCATCGATCGTAATTACAAATACAAAATATAATTTAATTTTTTATAATTTAATTATAATTTAATCGAAATTAAAATTACAACAACGAGACAGATTAGTCTATTAAGCGGACGATTTCCATTGTTAAATAACACGCTTTGCGATATTAACAGTAACCTTAACAGATCCGATCAAACGACCGGTTGCAAAATTCAATTTATTATTTCATTAAATTGTACGTTCGTCGTTATTTCTTTGGTTCGTCCAACTTTACGTAAATTCTTATATATTATCTGATTAATCAATTCCTCGATTCCTGTTAAATTCCGTTAATAATCTTGTTACGTAAATTCTTATATTATCCGATTAATCAATTTCTGAAGTTTCGTTAAGAAATTACGCAAGAACAAGAATTTACGTAAAGTTACGACGAACCAAAGAAATAACGATGAATGTACGATATTAAATGAAATTTTGAAACTGGTCGTTTCACCGCGCCCGATAAGCTTAACGTTAAACGACACGACAGAGACAGAACATTGTTAGTCGAGTGTCTCTTCGAATTCCTCAAACTCGAAATTTGAGTCGCGCGATGACACGACCTCGTCCTCGTCCGGCCAAGCACATTTGCTAATGCACGCCCGTGCCTTAATAAATTTTTTCACTGGAATTTCCTGGAAGCGAGCCGGTCGCGTGTCACCGAAACGTTTCACAGCAGCAGAAAGTGCACGACTCGTCGCGCCGTTGGCAATGTAATTAAACAATGTCATAAAGGAAACAATTTGTCGCAGCGACGGCGTGTTCGCCTAACACCGTTCGGGCACATCGCCGTAATAATTTCTAGCCAATTAATCATCCTTAATTTTATTTACTAACAATAAGCGCAGATGAAAAATCCGCGACAATTCTATTTGATTCTTCGTCCCGGCAACGTTAACGCAGAGTTTCTCTCTGTGTGATGATCTCTCTCTCTCTCTCTCTGTTTAAACCCAGTTTAAGTCTAGTTTAAATAAATACATTGTTTTTTCACTAATCCTTCGTTCTTCCCTTTACACCGCCTTCGACTTTTTAATTTACAATTGGAGCAACGGCAGGATTAATTTCTAAAATTAATAAAGTTCCTGTTGGATATTTAACTAGACGCTTTAAATATGGACCAAGTTCTCAACGAAAACGCGGAAATTTTCCACCGCCGATCATAATTGATGGATCGGCACCAACGTGGCGCGTCCGAGAAAGCCGATTATTTTCACCGAGATTCTGCACTCGCCGTTTCACGTACTCGAGATCTCATTAACGATCGCAGGTTTGTCCACGCAGAAGATTCGACTATCGACGTTACGATTTTTTTTTACTATTATTTTTATTTGCTCTTTGCAATTTGTCCAACAGGACATTCGGTGCATTCTTACATCATTGCGAAAAACTAACACGTGGATGGTTACCCCAGAATTAGTTACAAGTGTATATTAGTGGCAGCGAAGTCGAATGTTAGAAGCGTATGTTTATATGGCGGCAATTTGCCGCTTAAACTCCGTTTATCGCGTAAACAAATGTACAGGGTGTCCCAGAATTTTTTACTCCAGTATCTTTCGTCTTGGAACAGTGATCGCGCGGGAAGAAGAGGAACGTCGGGATCTCTGTCTCTGAAAGCGATAATAAGAAGGAAAAAGAGGAAACACGACGATTCGTATTTCTCCTCTCGTTCTTGCGTATCAAATAATCTCGCAAAGTGCCTACGAAAGAACACGTTAGGATCTGATCAATAAACAGATCTGATTTTTATCTAATTACGAGCGGACGAGAGGATCGTTTCAACTTTCTAGGCGTCGTGTTTCGAAGGGAGATCGTCGATCGGTGGCGACGTTAACGAACGGATTAATTAGCTTTGATTGCCAAGTATTCGATTCGGTCGGACGAAGCAGATACCGCGAATCCGTTGCGTGCGTAAAGCAGTTGAAAGAGCCGACGAGAAGCTGGAATTGGTCGTGCGCTACGAACTTGGCGAAAGTGGACTTTAATTGAAACAATGCGCTGGATCAGACGCGGTGCACGCCGAAACGTTGCTGTGCTTTTATTTGAACGGTCAAGACGACGGTTTAAATTGGTCGAAAATTACTTTGACACAGCGGACGATCGGCCGGCGAGAGGATCGAAGAAGAGATTTGATTTTCGTCGTAGAAAAAGATGGGGCAATTTTTCGTCGCTGATAAGAGTGCAATGGTTCGATCGATAAAACAGGTTCGCTCGTTCCATCGTGAAATTTCTGTTCCTATGACAATTCCATGCGACGATTCTCTGCCTAATAATTTCCCTATATAAGTAATAATAATTTCAACATACAAGACGCCGTAGAATTTTATGACGATTTTTCCATATCTTTGCTTGTGTCGATTCTCAGTTGGCTCTGATAGATAATTAACTTCAACCTTGCGTGGATCTGTCACGAGCGAAGTTGATCGATCTCGCTTTCCGTCCATTTCTCAATGTCATTGCATAAGTAGGCAATTAGCGTTCGACGCTCGAAAAACGAATTACTTGCGTGAATGCGTTTATCGTGGTTTCTGTATATGCAGGTACGTCTTTATTTGGCTAATTACAGCGGTAACGAAGCTTCAGGATGTTTTACGTAACGTGTGGACGTAAAACAGTTGTCTGCAAGTATTCACGATATATATATATATACGTGTGTATATATATATATTTGTGAGCCGGTGAAAGAAGTAGTCAGTGTCGGCGTTTCTAACGTTGAGATATTGCTGCT
Source organism: Bombus superbus (assembly GCA_014737385.1). Lineage (NCBI taxonomy): Eukaryota > Metazoa > Arthropoda > Insecta > Hymenoptera > Apidae > Bombus > Bombus superbus. The sequence goes on from JACXIK010000008.1 coordinate 1,059,274, forward strand.
TAAACAAATGTTACAAAATTCACGTTCAAACAATTTCTGACGTACGAGTTTCTTCCGCTGTTTCGAATTTCTTCTCCGACGTAGAAACGGAGAATCGAAACTCGCGCTATTTGCGTTTCTCGCGTTTCGTATCTACCGCAGGAAGCTTGCTTCTTTGAAAAATGTTCGCATTGCCGCATACGAATGCCATTATACTCGTTTCTAGACAGAATTTGGAATCGTCGTTTTTTGGACAGTATTCGATTACTTGCTTGCAAAATGTGCTGTTATCGTATTGTTTGTACGATCGTCTATAAAACTAAATCCAAAGACACAACCGGGTTTCACCCATTTTTGCAAAAATGTGACTCTCGGCGTCTCTCTGTACCAAACGTATCTACGTATGTATGAAGGACAAAATCTATCTATATTTTCTCCAGGAGCGAACGAGCTATTTAGCAGACAAATTACAAGAGCCTCGTGGCGTTTCTAAATTTTCCATCGCTTCGAGTGGTTTGCGGCGCAGCCGCGCCGATTCCCACGAGTAATTCGACTAGCCGCTGCCCGAATCGATCATTCGCTAGGTCGTTTGAGGAAAAATTGGCAAAGTAACTTTCCTGTGTAGTTGGACGTTTGCGTATGTAGGAAATGCAGAAATTCATGTGCTGAGAGACGCAGGGGTCCGCGAGAAGGCGAGGCTCCACGGAATCGTTAGGATGGTCGACAGAGCGAAAACCAATCATCTCGCACGAGCGACGATGCTCTCGAGGAACCTTGAACTCTGCACTCGACCAAGTTGGAATTTCTACGCGCCAGGGATCGGCGGATACCACGGATTCCCTGTTCATTCGCAAACTGCATATCGTTGGGAATAAAAGCGTGCTCCGTCGAAATTGAGCCGGACTGGGTCACGGAAGTATTCCACTACTCGCAAATCGAAAGCTTTAATGAACAAGATACGCTGGCGATCGATGAAACGTGTGCGCGGTGCCAGAGCCTCGATGACAACTGCTTTTGCCAGAGAAGAATAGAATTTTGATTTCGTGAGAGTAAGCATCTCCTTTCGGATTTCCTTCGGTTGAGATGTTGAATTGCAAATGAATGAGAATATGTAATGAATAAGAAATGAACAGGTATATCTAAGCTTGTAAGTAAATGAATAAGTATATAACTATGTAAGTAAATGAATAAGTATATAAGTGCATAAGTGAATGAATAAATATATAACTATATAAGTAAATGAATAAGTATAAAAGTGTGTAAGTAAATGCATAAGTATAAAAGTGCATAAGTGAATGAATAAGTATAAAAGTATATATGTAAATGAATAAGTATAAAAGTGCATAAGTAAATGAATAAGTATATAAGTATATAAGAAATGAATATGTATGTAAGTATATAAGAAATGAATATGTAAGTATATAAGTAAATGAATAAGTATGTAAGTGTATAAGTAAACGAATAAAAATAAAAGTATATATGTAAATGAACAAGTATTCTGAAAATGCGTAATTGCAATGCGATCGAACCTCGATAACTCGAACCTCTGTAAGATTGCATTCCCTTCCTAATTGTTATATCTTATTAATATATACTATTATTGATAGTACTGTTATTGCTGCTATATCGTTAGTACTGTTTGTATTATTTGTCTATTACCGCCTAGTTCTTTCTTAGTTAATATGCATTTGTCCATCCTACTGTTTAATTTTTCTTTATTATAATAGTAATTATCTAATAACTATTGTTTACGTATCGTTACATATTTTTGTAAACACAGTATTTAAAAAATCGAAGATTTGTTATATCTTTTAAATATTAAATATTATATCGTACGTATTCTTTGCATTTTTGCACCTTCGAATTAAAACGTTCGAATATTGCCATTCAAATCCAGAGATAAATATGATATTTCTTGTCGTCATCGACGGGATTCTCTTCTGTTCTGTCGACGAGAAATGTCTGAAATTTCAACAACAAATGGGCGTAGATCGGACGGACACTCTCTGTTCGGAAATACTCATTACTTTTAACGTAATGGCGCTATATGTCTTAAGACTCATAAGGTCTCGCGATGTACTGGCAATTCTGATCAAGTTTGGCTGTTTGAATTTACAAGACAAATGACGATAATACGAGGAAAGCTTCGCTTTGGAGAGAGCATTATTTGTTACAGTCGAAAACAGTATTTGTCGAAAGAAAAGCTTTTCCCTGCAGTTATAATTCTCCTAATCCATACAAATCTTCTTTTCCAATCGAGATATATATTTGTCAATTATTATACATTTTCCCTTGAGTTTTACATCGTAATAACGCTCGACCACAATTTTGATAGAACTCGAATAATTGATTAAATGTAATTAAAAGGACAAAATCGTAGCTAAATTTATTTAATAACGGCGAAATATTATTGTCATCTCTTCACGACGAGTATACTCGTCGTAAACAGCCAACCGGTTAAGATAGTTCGAGCTTTTACTATGGCGTATTAACAAACATTAAACTGCTTCTATTATATGTGTGGAATATGAAAATAAATGATATTCAAATCAGTATGCACATCTAAGCGCAATAAATCATTCAAATGATACGCCACGATAATTAAACGTACCGTACTTTGCTTCTGCATAAATTCTACTCCCACGTAAATTTTACTGCTCGTGTTTTGAAAACTTACGGCACTCGGTCGTTTTGACCCAAATTTACATTTTTCCGTGACCCCTTACAAATTCCATGCAGGGATTAAAGGATGTGAAAACTTTTTGCCGAATATTAATACGGAAGGAAGATGGAATTTTAACGCGGGCAAATAAATCTCGGAGATCCTCATAAGACCATGAAACACTCTTTTATCCCTCGAATCTTCTACTTATTGGAAATATTTGCCATAGCGTGGAATGATAAAACGAAGATAAACGTAGTGAAAGATAAAATGTTTTACGTAACGTTATGTCATATAACGTTCCTCGTGCTTTTAACTTGGCGAAAATCTCTTGTTTTCTCGTATAAAATATCTCGTCAAGCCAGATGGAGTTACAGGAAATTTTATTCCAGCGAAGGTTCACCCTGGATGTTTAAAAATGAAATTCAAACATGGAATTCGTAGGATTTTCAAGGAGTATGTGTTATCTGCGCGCGGCATTCTGTAAATCCGTCTTCAGCAGCCTTGAACTTTGAATTTCAACGTAGCTGCGGCCCAAGTTTTAAATAATCCGTTTAACGAGTGACGAGACACGCGACCTCCGATAGATATCTCACGCGCTCGAACATGCTTTTCCGCGAACGAGGATTCGACGTTTGCTCGAGAGGCAATTTTGTTCGCTTTGATCAGACGTATATACAGGGTGAGTTGTGTAAAACAGAACAGCTAAATATCTCTGTCAGTGTTGAAGACAGGAAAGTTATAGTTGCTCGAGGAGACAAATACGGCGATACCAAAAAGTTGATCGATTTTTTAAATGCAACTATATATTGTTCACTTCATTACGCAATAACTTCCACGAAAAAAAAAAATTCTTCCATATACGATGTAACCATAGTACAATCGACAAGGGAGTGATTCTACGTGAAAAAATAAATCGAAAATGTAGAATAGAATTTTTTCATACGGCGCTTCGTTTCCGATAGAATCGAATCTGAAAATTGTTTGGCGCGCGTCAACCTTAACCACCCATCGACTAAATACGAAAAAATAATCGGCAGGAGATTATGCTACGTACGAGAACAAGTGAAAAACACGGAATAAAATTTTCTCCTATATAGCTTCGTTCGCAAGAGAATAGAGTTTGAACGTGTTCGATTAAAAACTGGCCTGATGCATGCATACTTGACCGATTTTGAGATTTCATTTTCTCGGAAACGAAGCTTCCTACGGGAAAAATTTATTCCACGCTTTTTACTTATTTTTATACGTAGAATAACTTTCTGTCGATCGTTCGATCCTTTCTAGCCCGTAATTAGTCAGATTTAGGTATACTCGACAAATTTATGAGCTCGGTTTTACCAAAAACGAAGCGTTCAACGAACAAACTTTATTCTACATTTTCGACTTGTTTTTTCACCTAGAATAACTTCCTGTCCACCATTCGGTCCTGTCTAGTCCGGAATTAGTTTTAGGTATACTAAATTAGATTTAAGTATACTCGACAAATTTAAAAGCTCGATTTTCCCGCGAACCAAGCGTCGAATAAATAAATTCTCTTCCACAATTTCCACTTGTTTTTTTCGCGCACAATCGCTCCCTTGTCAATTGTACCGTGTTTGTGTCGGCACATTCGGTATAATCCGATCTTTACCTCGAAATGTAGAGAACTCCAGAAACGGTTGAAGATATTCTTGGAAAAATATTCCCTTTCTGAAACGGTGATTAGATGATTGACGTCACGATCGATTATCGACGTTCAGGTAATTTATATACTCCGTTTCGCTTGTTTACGATGCTGAGAATGATCGATCAGACGAAACCAACAAGACCAAAGAACTTCTAATTAAAAAGCATTTAGTTAAAGAGTCGCTGCTGAAGCAAAAGAAACGAAGGATGCTTAAGTCCGTTTAAATTCCTAAATTCGTTTCTCCCCTTATTTTCTATTATTCTCGTGACAACGTGTCTCACAATGGGAACGGTGATAATAGCGAATTACGTAGCGGTAATCGGGCGATTCACGATGACCACGTTGTCATCAACAATCCAAGGGTAGGAAAGTTGCACATGCGCGCCGATGGAGCGTAAGCAAACCGAGCTTGGTAACAACGTAGTTGTGATGGTAACCCTCGTAGTGTCAGCTCTATCACGAGGTTACAATTCATCCTCGATCGCGGCTCGATGGCTAGAGTTTGGCAAGGAATCGTGGCTGAGAGCAGAAACGCAGGAATATCGCGGATAAGTTACAGCGAACATTTGGACGTTATGCTTGACGATGTTTGCACGATAAATCGCCGTAAGTTCAACAACTGACAATTGGCAAATTCTCTGTCGAACGTTAGAGCGAGACAGATCGAATAAGATAGAAAGTTCGAACTGAGAAAATTGTACAATATGAGAGTATCATGAGGTAATATATAAGAGTAATGTATAATTAACGCTCTTTTTATCGGAAACTTCATATTGGAATTGGGAAATTAGCATGCCGAATAAACGCAAGAACTCTTTGTCTCTTATCTCGGTCAATGCTTCGCTTGAGATTCCAGAGTATTTTATTTGAATAAATACAGAGGAAGATTCAGAGATCCGAATATCCGGAAGTTTGACGGTAGCTGTGGCTATCGACAGTGTCTCGGAGGAGACTACTCGAAGAAAGATGACAAGGAACGTAAAGGCTTTCTGTACGTACAACGAACAGTTTAAAAGGTATTAACGAAGTTTCTTCGACGAATTCTTCGCTCCAAATTTCTTTATTACGGCCACGGGCTTAGAGGGTTGGAAATTGGAACGCGTTTCGACATTGTCTCGATAAATTCGTAGTAGAAGAAAGGTGACATGAACGTGTTACTAAATACTTAACGTGACATTATGGCGCTATGATTTCTGCTCTACATACCGCAGCTAGGCCAAAATATAAGAGCCACGAATTCGAAGCGGCTACGAACGTCCGATCTAAAAATCAGTAACGACAGCCACGATACGCGACGATGATAATCGCGCCGATCGTGACGATTACGTCGAACCAATCGAATATCTTGCAGCGATACGCGTGTTAAATCCGCGGATGCCGTTGTAGGAGCTTGGGAAATAAACTTTCCTCCACTTTTCTAGAAACGAACCTTGACAAGCTTGTACGAAGTTTAAACCGTCCTGAACTTCTTCGACAACGAGGACACGCGTTAGATCGTTCCTTTAACGCAGAGAGACAGGAGACCGGCGCGTATCAATGGCCAGGTAATAAACCGCTAATCAAATAAGGAAATCGTAGCCAAAGTTGTGAAGTTTCGCCGCGAGAGGTATGAACTTGACATCCATAAGGGCGACCTTCCACCCAACGGCGTAACGTCGTATCGATTGCGCGCTCGTCAACAGAACGCCGACGTGAACTCGTAACTCCGATAGTTTAATTGAACCTCGAAGGTTGAAGCATCGGCGACGAGGTATCAAATCGCTAATTAAACAGCCAACTCACCGCTGCTCCGTGGAATCTGCAGCTTGCGAGTTTCGAACGGCGTGAACTTGACGATCGCAAGGGCGGCCCTCGAGCCACCATCTCGTCGCAAAACTGACGCAAGCTTGTAACTTCGAGTTGAATCGCTTCTCGTGTCGAGTTTCAGCGAGAGAGAGAGAGAGAGAGAGAGAGAAAGGTGCGAACAATGGACCATAAAATAGAGAGCCGGCACTCTGAATATGACTTCTCGATCGTGAATGATAAATGGAAGGCGAAAAAGCGCGTAAGGCGAGGAGCATGTAAGGTGTAAATATCGCGTGTATCTTGGGCGAAGAGCGCGTGACAGAGACGCGAACAAGGAGGTTTGATGTTTGCTCGCGGAAGCCGGAAGGGAATGGCCATGAAAGATGAAGCGCAAGGAAAGGAAGAAACAAAGCAGAAATACGTCGATTCGATCGAAACAGCTGCAACCCGCCGGGGTCTCCATGGACATGGAAACGTCCTGGGCAGCTCAAGAGATCAAGTCCAATCTGAATAACATGGTACTGTCTCTGGCAATATTGTTCTACGAACGTTACTCTTTTGTCACGAGTGCTCCTTTTCTTGCAGGGATATGGTGGTCAACTTGCTTTCTAGCATTGCATGTATATCTTTAGTGAAAAATTTCGTCAAATCGCCTAAACGTGTCTGTTATTAATGGTCGTACGAAAAAAAGCTTGGCAGCCGTGTATTTCTTCGCCTTAGTTAGTCGATCCATCTCTCTATTGGCTATAAAAAGGTACCGATACGTTCATGTCGAGAAACTATTAGCTTAGCAAATATTTGAACTCTGGTTAAATCTGCGCGGGACGCGAAACAGCATCCCTGCGTTTACATCGTCTTTGTATTTTATAATTACAGTTGGATCAAGTTGTTGCGGCTTCGTTAAGTCGCTACGTATGACACTGTCGTTTCTTTAAACGAGACTTTTGATCGTACGCAGCTTCTTCGAAATGTTACGTCATATATAATCGCGTTACATGTCGAAAGCAGTTGTTCGCGTGATTCAACGCGCCTTCCCAATGGCTAATCGGTTTCGCTATCGCGGATCTGCGAGTATTGTGAGCCGTAAAATTTAGAAATAGTTGCGACAGAGTTATCGCAGTTTCCCACTTACAGTTTCGCTCGCAGTAATTTACGTAACGAAAATAACCGTCCGAATGGAACAGGCGATACGTGTTTCATTTCTTCTTTTTATCACTTGGAACGAATCTAGGCTTGTGTAAAAATTCTCACTCGACTATTCCCATCGTTCGTGGTTACTCGTAACAGCGTAATCACGTAACACTATAAAATAAGAACGATAGCCGTGATACGATCACGAATAAAACAATATCACGCGATGTAATCATTAGATCAGGTTCGAACGAATTTTCAAAGTCGAACAAAAGGGAAGAAAATCGTTCCAAGATCCGCATAGGTGTCAACAGACTCGGATCTGAAAGGAATCATTGGACCAGCTGGACCATTCGCGGTTCGCGCTCGAACCGGGCGTGGAAGATCGCAGTATCGCGGCTCTGACACACATGACCATGTATAGAGGAGAAGGCACGCGTTCTCTGGCGTTCCTTTTGCTCGCCAGAGCGTCGTTCGTGTGTCATTCGTGTAACGACGTAGCCAGTTTCTGCTTCTCCATCGTCCGATACTCGCCACACATGCTCCTCGCTGCTGGTCGATGTTTTCGAAACAACGAGTCACGATTCTCCGTTTGCCTTTTTCGTTGCGCTTGCAAAAAAAAAAAAAAAAAGACACGAACTTCACTGTCTTGTCGCTGATTTACGAATTCGCTGTTGGACGTTTGGTGGAAATTTTCGCTCGTAATCTCCGATCTTTTCGTTCGATCGTTCTTTTTTTTTTTTTTTTGGCGGAGTAATAACGAGTTAACGAGAGAAGGTGATTATTATCAGAGAATGTACGGGAGGATTTGATACATTCGTATTAAGTAGCAACGTGATTATTATCTGTTGGCACTATTACGCAAGTTGGATCGTTGATTTTATAGCGTGGTCGTTTATCTAATTTTCTCAGATTACATGGACGAGTTAGTAAATAGTTAAGTAATTCTGATTATTATACGTGACGCGCGGCCTGAAACTTTTCTTGCACGGTGTAATATCTTGAAAGCTCGAGAAAGTTTATGTTTGCGTGTCTACGAGGACAAATTTGTGAGAAAATAATTGGATGGACTCTGCGTACAATCTGAAAGTATACTTTGTACGCAACGATCGATGCTCGTTCTCCGGCATTGCCATTCGACAAATGCGCTTTCGAAGATTACCATCTTCCATCGACCGAACGCAGTTTCTTTTGTTCTCTTTTTTTTTTTTTTTCATACACAATTTCAGATTGGCATAGTTTCGTCGAGATGGCAATGTGTAATAATTATTCGACGGAGCTTGCGTGCCGGTAGCTTGCTTTTCTCCGCGTGTTTCGTTCGTTTATCTGTCGCGGCCGCCACCTATATAACTTTGCCCATGCTCTAAAATATATACCGCGCGCTCGCAAGAATTCTACAACCCACTGCCATTACAAATTATTGTTTTCTAAATCATTTAATGCCAGATAAATTCAACCTGCACGCTGGCTATTCTTACCACGGCCATATCCTTACACCGCGTTTTATCGTACGTTACGGAGAAAAATAAACCAGCAACAGCTTGAAGAAGGATTTTTCTGTTTTCTGATACGCACAACATTTTATCTCGTCCGATTGCAACTGATACTCGATATAAACTGCATCGACGATCAGAATCAAAGAGAAGATCCTTTAGGCTCGTTCGATGCCCTCGGCTCTCTTACACTGGCTGAATCACGAATCGTGATCGGTAGAGATTATTGCTCTGTTATTGGCAGATTTCCGATGGAAAATTCGCCTTGAAATCCTCCGGCGGATAGGTGTAGAAGGATCAGAATTTGATTTGCAAAAGATTCAAGGCGATGTTGAAAAAATCACGAGAGAAAGAGAGTTGACGAAAATTTTGCTACGAAACTCTCTTGAAAGCACGCTTATACCTGACAAACAGATTTTCGATCCGACTACCGATAACGGAGCAACGTCTACTGATCACGATTCGCTACTGGTTCACCCTGTATACAGTATGACGTATACTCGTTTGACGTCACTCTGGCCACTGACGTCATTTTGGCCACTGTCTTCTTAGTCTTCTAGGACCCTGTTTCTTGAGAAGAGGATTGCTGCGAAGATCCAGTTTGATGTAGTGGCTGTTGCTTCTTTCTCGTATTGTCCCTATGATGAATTGGATGTCAGAATCATCGTGCAGCGTTTTCCTTGATACATAGCACGGTGCATCTGTCATCCTGCGGAGCATTTTGGCTTGAGACCTTTGTACGATGACAGTATTGGATTCACAGGCACAATCCTGTAGCTCGATGCCATAAATCGTTATCTTTTAAATTGTTATCTTTTTCTATAAATAAGTGTCTTATTCTTCGTTGATAATCCTGACTTTCTGACGAGTAGCCAGTACATATTTTTGCATCTTGGACGATCTATCTGCTTCCTTTCTATCGTTACTTGTTCCTTCTAATTGACATACTGCGAAGACCTGAATATCCTACTGTCGACGACTTCGGTATTTTTAAGCGGTTTTTATGCGATTGCTAAAGTTTGGGATGGCATTGCCCTTTCCTGAAAAAGAAACTTACACGGCTTCACTTAATCTCGTTGATTTTTAGCTTTTCATTTGATAAGCCACTTTTGGGCCAGATTTAGCTGATCCCGAAGGTAGAAGAATGCAGTTTTAGCACCTTCGTGGCTTGCAAATATCGCCGCATCAGCCGCAAACGTTGCTATTTTGGTGTTCGCTGTGGACTGGAAAGAAATATACTGTGATACACATAGGAACAAATTTATATATTGTATATTTTGTGCGCAGAATCGGCCCTTGAATCGATTAGTAAATTGTTGGCCAATGTCCATATTGTCCATCAATATCCATTGCCCATTCAATGTCCGTCGCGAACAATCGCTTTGGCGGTCGTAGACGAGAACGAAATATGTAAATTAAGCATTAGCTGTTTTTCACGAGTATACTCGTCGCGATATTTAACTGGCTGATAAAACGAAGGAAAGTGCTGTTTATTTAAAAACGAACCAGAAAGAAGAAAATAATTTTCTCAGTCAGGTGCCACGGAATAATTGAATGTAATAATAATATACAGGTAAAGCTCGTATAACAGAGCATCGCTCAATTGTTGAACTCGTATTATCAAGAATGAAAACCTGGCGTCGCATCCTCCATTCGGCCAACGTGTCCTCCGTTCTCTTGATGAACGTTTTGGACGAGGAAATTTCTAACGAAGGCGAGGAAGGCAATGTTTTAACGACTACCACGCGCAAACGCGAGAATATTCGACTGGAATCGTGGATGAAAACTTTGCAGACGTAAACTAACGCGAGCTGGCCAGGTTTTCATTTTTAATTTAATAATTGAAATAACGATGCCCGATTAACGAACCTCTATTTTCTACTTCTTAGTAGGTTTTCAAATAGAACCATCTCCCTCGACTTTTCCAATTTACACACCTTGCTGTTTATTTTTTCCTCTCAGAAGTTGTCATCCGACGACATACATTGAGCCCCATTCTGCGATAAGAAGACATCTTCGGACCTCGTCTGGGCTAACCAGACAACTATCCCCGAGGGGAAATCGATTTCTTTAAATTACACGCTGTTATCGTCGTAAAACCGGCGTGTTTTCCAACGTTCAGCTCTCTCTAGCTGGCCCGGCCAAGTGGCTGAATCTTCGTTTGAAAAAATTCCACCCGGACGAACAGGCAGAAAAAGCAAGCTACAGACGAAAATCGTTAGAAAGGAATTTCCTTATAACATACAACGCGTTACGGTCTTATCTAGCTTTTCTACATTTACTTTCCTTACGTTTGCCTCACCGATTCAACCACGATACGATTGCACGGTTTCTCGCCAGCCATTCCACGTTGACCTCCTTTCCTCCGTTGCTACTTGTTTCTTTAATGTACCTGCGATCCTTCCCCTTGGCCCACCTGTCCCTTTCTTCCTTTCTTTTCCTCTTTTTATTCTCTCCATCTCTCTCTCTCTCTCTCTCTCTCTCTCTCTTTCTGTTTCTTGCTCTTCTCCCTCTACGTCTCGTCCGTTTCGATGGACCGGTACACGGCAATCCAGAGTCTTATTTAAGGGCAAGGTGAACGTACTCGTCTCGCGAGGTCAGGTTTTCAGTGCCACCTACGCAGAAGCCTCGTGTTGCGTGGAGTCGTTGTTTTGGAAAATAAAAGCTGCCTGGCGCTCGTTTCCATCTTCGTGCGTTTTGTTTTGCCTTTGGTAAAAGGTCCTTTTGCCTCGAATGCACCGCAGGTGGGAAGGTCGGCAATAGAACAGCGGGAATGTGCGACCGACAGACTGACCGGGAAGGTTGAGAATTATCCTAGAATCCTAGAGAAGAATCCTAGAATTAGTCGGTTAATTGCTGGCATTTCAGACAGCTATACTTTGGACGAATTGTGAGAGCAATCGTAGTTCTTTTTTTATTTATTTGTTTACCTCACTCTGCGTTTCACAATTTCTGCAACGAGACATTTGGTAAATTTGTACAACTTTGTTGCAGAATAACACTGGTTAGCCCCAGCGGGATAACCATGAATCTCGTAGTGACGAAATTGTTTAACTGTCGCGGTTGGACGTCGTTTGTACGTATTTCGTAACGCAACGTTTCCTTTCTTCGAAAATTTCGCTTCAGTTTCGAAAGGATCGCGAGTTGGCGTAGGGAACGTACTTTCGCTAGAGACACGAACTACCGTTAAAAAGATACTTGACACAGCGTGGATCATTTGGTTTGGCCGTTTCCAGTTTCGTTTCTCGTCGTTTCTCTCTCGTTTTCTACGTGTACTTGGTGAGTGACTGTCGCAATGATGTTTGTAACGTTGTTAAACGTTCTTTGCGCATGCTTCGTAACGTAGCTTACTCTCCTGAATAGTTTGACGTTTAATTCGAAGGGACTCTCAATTAATCGGAAAATATACTTTTGTCGAATACGCGGATCGCGTGGAACGTACCTGACTCGCTTCAGTCATCGTCGTCGTTTCTTTGCTGTTGTACGCGAACCTCGTAAATCGCTGTGAAAATTCTCCTTCGCGAATAGGCGGCTGGATAGTCGCGTGCTCGCTACTCCGATCGATTGGTTAACATTACGTGGCTACACTGTTAACGACTTGTACATGGTTCGCAATTACAACGTGAGACACAGCAACCCAGAAAGGAAGTAACACGCGACGAATGCGCAATTAAGAAAAAAGATAAATTCTACATATCAGTAGATATAAAAACGAACAGTCTTCGTGAATAATCTTCTCTAACAACGTATCCGTATTAATTTCAAAAAATCGAATAGCGCGGGTACGTATAGTCGTGTGGCATTGATCTGAATTCTCTTTTCTCTTCTTCCCTTTGTCTACTTGTCCTTCGTTTGCGAGCAGCGACTGCAGCCTTAACGTCGTCGCGATTACGATAATCGATCTGAGCCGAGTCAGAAAAGCAAACAACCGCTGAAGCTCTCTTTCCATCGTCGCTCGATCACGGTCGTGGAAAAATCACGTGTGATCGGCGAAACGCCAGCAAAGATGCGGCGGCACGGGAAAATATTCCACGGAACCGATCGAAGTATCGACGCTAATCGACGTCCAATCAACGTCTCGTTATCATTAGGAATTACGCGTTCACGGGTGGCCGAGCCAGGAATTTGCACGTGTACAAAGCGAGAGACGATCGACGCGGCGCGGCGGACCAGGCTCATTAGGAATAAATCAATTAGCAGGCCGCCTGATTGCCGGCTCAACGATTCGACGGCTATCCAATTAACAGTTTCCTCTTGATTATCAAACAATACTCGATCTTTCGACGAAGACGAATCCCTGGCCGGTTGACTCGCACGCGCGACAGGCGCCAACGTCGCTCAACGTTCGCGAACGCGATTATCCTCCACGACTTTAATTAAGTGCCTGGTGGAGCTCGCGTCGACGGGTCTTTCACCTTTGGAAAACGCACAGCGCGCAAGGCGTGGAAATTTCAAGGTGCAAAGGCTTTTTCGTCGTTTGCTCGAAACTAAATCGATTATTAGGTTGTCCGAGAAGTTTCTTTCGTCTTGCAAGGAAATAATGGACGCACCATATTCTCTGTTTTATATTATTTCTGTCGAATCGTGTATGATCGTAATAATAGAAATAGAACAAAATGGATTGTACATGATCGAATAAAATAGTATAAAATGAGAAGAAGTTATGCATAATTTCTTTACAAAGGGAAAAAACTTTTGGGACAACTTAATATCCCAAAAGTTGCTTTTGTTTTGTAAGGAAATAATGGACGCACCATATTCTCTGTTTTATATTATTTCTGTCGAATCGTGTATGATCGTAATAATAGAAATAGAACAAAATGGACTGTACATGATCGAATAAAATAATACAAAATGAACAAAAATTGTGCATCTATAATTTCTTTACAAAGGGAAAAAACTTTTGGGACAACCTAATATCCCAAAAGTTTCTTTCGTTTTGTAAGGAAGTAATAGACGCACCATATTCTCTGTTTTATATTATTTTTGTCGAATCATGTGTGATCGCAATAATAGAAATAGAAGAAAATGGATCGTAGATGATTCGATAAAATAATATAAAACGAAAAGAGATTGTGCGTCTATTATTTCCTTACGAAAGGAAAGAAACTTTCGGGACAACCTAATATATTATTTAGATTCTCATGTAGAAAGAAGACCAAGAAAATGGCAATAAAATGGACAAACTGGAAGATGGTATCCCGCTGGGGCAAACCATTCGCGTGTTATTTTGCAACAAAAATATAAAAGTTTACCAAATGTCCCGTTGGACGAATTGTAAAACGCAGAGCAGAATGAAAATAGAATTGGATCTCGTCCAGCGCAAAATACGTGTGGCTGTTATAATATAAAACGAAGTTTTCCTCCTGTTTCATCTTTTAATTTTACTACTGCGATTACTAAATTGCAGTCTGAACAGCGTATTTTTTACGCGTGACGAGTATACTCGTCGTGACAGAAAATATTGCCATCGCTTCATCGCGTCAAAGATATAAAAGTGTACCAAATGTCCCATTGGACGAATTGTAAAACGCAGAGCAGAATGAAAATAGAAAAGAGAATTATATCAGGTTGTCCGAGATGTGTCTTTCGTTTCGTAAGGAAATAATAGACGCACGACATTTGTTGCTTTATTCGTCCATTGATTCGTTTCGTTCTGCTACTGCAAATCATTGGATCTCGTCCAGGGCAAAGCACGTGGACTATTATGATATATTTAAATATATTTTTGAACAGAAAAATTTGTTAATTGGAAGTTAAATGCATAGAACGAAGTTTTTTTTCGACGATACGACCGTTTCGTCTTTTAATTTTATTACTGCGATTTACTGCGATTACCAAATTGCAGTCTGAACAGCGAATTCTAACGATTTTTCACGCGCGACGAGCATACTCGTCGTGACAGAAAATATTGCCATCGCTTCATCGCGTCAAAGATATAAACATTTACCAAATGTCCCGTTGGACAGATCGTAAAACGCAGAACAGAATGAATAAAAAAAGAAAGATTGCTTCACGACGAATATATACTCGTGGAAAACAGCTATCTGATTAAACGGACAGTTACTTGTTATATCAATTATTTAGCTTAAAGTAGAGCTGAAAATAGCCAGGCTGAGCTAAGGTACATTATCCTATCGTAAGTTTCAAAATATTTCCCGTATACCGTACACACGTATATACGGAATTGTTTCCATCGAAAACTAGGCTAATCTCTGCGCTAGGTTTTAGCTCGCGGAAATTATTTTACAAATTAAAAGATTTCTGGTTTCAAGCGTAGATTTCGCAGAGATCGCAAAACTATTTAACTTTAACCAATTAGCCGTCGCGATCTCTTTGAGAACTCTGACAGGCGTGTACCTAAAAAGTAAACGACGACGAGTATACTCGTCGAGCACGGAGAAACTTGTGCCTGTTGCAATATAGGCTTAAGTCGTAATGAAACGACCGTTTTATTCTCTCCGCTCGTCGTAACGCAAAGTATCGCCGTTTCTTCGTGACGAGTATACTCGTCGAAAACAGCCGACTGGCTAGCCTCGAGTCCATCGATCGATCGATTATAATAATAATTCGTCGAACGCGTGGTCTTTGGGCTTTCGCCTGCAATTAAACGAAGAATTCCGTTGGCTTCAGCGGGGTAACGAGTTTACTAACCCCTTGGCATGTAGGTTAAAAGGAATCGATGAGATTGCACGGCGTGCGAGCGACGCATACGCGGCGCTCGCACTGTAGCCTGTGCAGCTATCGCTGTAGGAGCCGCGGTTAACCAGAAGTCGCGAGCCAGCCGGCGTTAACTTCGCTCGCGAATCACATCTTCGGCTTAATTGTTTGCACGAGGCAGACCAGCTACCAAACGATTGCCGATCGATCGACCCAGTGGAAGCCAGTGGCGTTGGTCGTTTGGTTGCTTCGTCGATTACGCGACCTTAGGAGATCGCGCGATGCAAAAGAGGGATTTTGAGGGGAGGGGATTGGCGTGTGTTTGAGAATCTGTTTTGGGTCGAAGACGTGATAAAGTCGAATCGAGGGCTGTTACGGGAGAAGTTGAATGGCAAGGAGGAATCATTCTGACCAAGTGCAAGCGAGTTTCTCGACGAACGTTTCGCTTCATTGACAAAGTGATAATTGTCCAGCTTGTTTACTACGCGGAGAACTAGTGACGTTCGATGAAGAGTTGTTTCTGTAGAAGGTTGATTCCAGATGCTTCTTTGTCCGTATTGCCTGGCCAGTTTGTCGTTAAAGAAGGGACGCGTTTGAGCAATTGGTTTCGTCAAAGCGTCCGTGCAGATTCTGAGAGACAAATACAATCGTTGGCTTGTTAGAGGGTCCATTCGCAAAATTCGAGTTGAAGAAGTGAGAAATACGGATAGCAAAGTACGTGAAAAGTATACAAAGACCGTTTTGAAGCCTGTATCGATTTCAACGCGTCAAAAATTACAAACTCGGCGTGTTCCTTGAATCTTTTGTAGCCGACCTCTGCTAAACTACCTTACACGTAAATACCAGCGCTGTTAAACAACTAACAAAACTAAGCAAAACCAAGGAGCTACAATTTACCAAAGTGATGGCACTCTGCTTTAAAGATCCCTTCGAACGACGAATTTGAAACAATTTTTCACACGAAACGACGCTCGTGCACGCGTTCACGTAACAAAATCTATAAGCCTCGCTAAAGTCAATGAATAAACCTATCGGGTGTATAAGGCTGGCAAATTTGTCATCGATCACCGGTTGACTTTTATAGCCAAAGATAAGGCTAAAAATTCTTCTTAGAAGTCAGCCGCCACCGAGAAACATTGCCCGGCGAGATATGATAAAGCTAAGAGAGAATTACGTGCGGTTGTCGCAGGCTCGCTTTCAGCAGAAGCAACTGCAGGAGAAGGAGCAGAAGTTGCTGCAGCTTTACGACCAACAACAGCAACGAGCTTATCAAGTGGTGCAACGAGGCAGCGCCGGCTCCAACGGCTCGAATCATGCTACCTCCATCAGCCAGCACACCGTCACAAAGACCTCGAGCAGCAGCCATACAACCTCGACCTCGCAAGGTGGAAAGGTGAGCGATTCCTCGCGTGGAAACGCGTCGCGCGTTGTCGTAACGCGGTTTCACGCTACGCTTTCTTGAATGGGCTAATGGTCGCTGTTTCGTGGCTGAGCATCGCGACGAGTCGCCTTTCAGCCTTTCGCTCCTTCTCTTTTTCCTTTCTTCTTTTTCTTTTTTTTTTTTTCTCCCACGAAACACGTAATACTCTCGTTCGTTAACCCGTTAACCGCGGAGTACAGTTTCAAAAATCTCTGACGGGGTGCGTAGTCAAAATCAAGCAACGACCAGCATACGCGTCGAACGCAGTTTCCAAGTTCCATTTAGAATTGTACGTTGAATACATCGTTGTTTCTCTTTGGCTCGTCCTTTTCGGCTCGTCGACTTTACCTAAATTCTTGCGTCGTCCGATCAATCGATTTCTCAATTTTTGTTAATATATAGGAATTTGTCCAAAGTTAGACGAACGAAAGGAATGACGATGAACGCGCAATGCCAAACGAAGTTTTCAAACCGGCCGTTTCACAAGGCCCGGTGAGATCAGTGCTAAGAGCGTGCTTGTTATATATCACGCGACACTACGACAGTTGGACAGTGAGTTTTCAGCTCGTAGCGGATTACGGACATCTTCCCAGGTCCGTAGACACATTTGCCTTTTTACGCAATCGACCGAGTCTCGCGCCAATCAGTCGCTTCTCATTACGAATTAGTTATCGGTTATTGGCGCTTGTTGGAGATCGGAGCGCGACTCGGCGGGACAATTCGTTTATGTACGTTCGGTAACGTCGCGGATCTTCTCCCGGCCCACTCGACGCGGTTTGTCTCTCGTCAGCAGACCTTCGACAAGTGGGTCCTTTAGAAACTCGCGATTTATGACTGGCGGCAAACGCTATTGAGGCTGCCGAGAGAACTCGAACAGAAAAATACATACGCGCGAAACTAATGGAAGCGACAGATAGAAAGAAACAGCTTTCTCAAAAGTAGCTTGGCTGGAACGTGTGCCATAAATCGTAGCGACCGTTGACACACGAAAAGGTTCCTGGCGTATCCTTGGCCGCCACGGGTCCTTCACGGATTTCGTCGTTCTCCTTCCATTTCGTAGCAAGTCGCGGAAACATTTTCGTTTTTTCGCTTCTTCATTTGCGTTATCGTGCGTTTTAACGAAGACGAGACCGTAGCGTGGCCGCGGCGCATCAAGCATCAGCGGAACAACGTCTAGCTGTAATTAGAGCGGTCGTTGTTGGGTGTAACGCTCGCATCGCTGCGTGAGGCCGGTATTTTCAACAATACGTTCGTTAAATGCACGATAAGGCGAATAAACGAGCGTAGAAACGAGAACTGTCTTGCCGCCGTTGGCGCGATTTTCTCCAAGTTGCAGGAAAAACCAGCGAATCCCTACGGCACTCTTCTTCCTAACCAGTGAACTGCGTACGACGTGTACACGCGTCGCTTAAAACAAAATATCGCCATTTACCGTAAGAACTGAAGATTTCGGTAAAAAGTAACACAAAAGCGACGACATTTACTGGTAAGTTTCCATTATATTTCCAATAAACCTATCGTGTATTTTGTAAAAGAAAAGTTCGATGATTTGATCAATCTCTTTGGTACATCGGTCATGCTTCGTGCGATGCATCGCTTCTTACGAATCGAGTTGTTCGTTGTTTCGAATTGTTCGCGTACTTCGACTCGTTGTTTTTTTGCCAATTTTTAAGTTTTTGGTAACAGTACCTCGCACAACGACGAGTCGTTAATTTTTCATCGATCGAAAACGTAGTCCTTCCTCGTTTCGCCTTGCCTTCTTCGTAAAATTTACGATAGGAGCACCTGTGCCGCGTTCGACGTGTATACTCGTCGTTGCTTGATTTTAATTACGCGCCCCGTAAGGCATCTTCGAAGCTTGGATTCCGCAGTCAACTGGTTGGTTTATCCATCCGCTGCGCGCTCGCGAAGCTTCGCACTGATATTCGCATATGATATACGGTGTATCGCACAAAATATTTAAGAAAGTTCGATTGATGCGAGGTGGACGGTTGCATTTATTATTGAAGAAAGGTAAGAAGATTAAGGGTTTGGCGAGCCTTGACCGCAATCTTGAGAATTCGTAAGTGAACGTTGCCGGGCGTGGAACCAGTCTGTCGGGAAGTGAAATTATGTCAACACGTAAAGGTAAACCTTCAAGTAACATTGAACGAACTTGTTCTGAAAATTTGTTCCAGTTGCGAGGATCAGAAAATAGGAGAAACAATCTCTCCTCGTGATTCTTTTTCTTTTTTTTTCTTAATTTATCGTTCATCGTCAGATCTGCTGGCAAGATGTTAGTGACTACGATCACGTGTATTTTATGAAAATACCGCTTTTATACTATTTAAAATACACCATTTAATACTATACTATTTGCATGCTTAATTTGCTACAGTTACCTTGGTCAGTGCTGTTAATTATCCAATAATTAGTTAGCTCTTAGCTAACAAAATAGTTGGTAAATCAGTACACCTTCCACGCTTCTATGTTTTAACAAATAATTACTTAAATAATTACTCATGTATCCAATTCCGTATAACAAAGTTATAGATGAGATTTATTAGAGCTCCTCTCGCGTTGTATTCTGTTGCTCAAAAACGACTGCATACTTGTGACACGTACGAACACTTGCAACGTTAAATTATCCATCGTTCCTGTCAACCAGTTAGCCGTTTCTCGCGAGTATACTCGTCCCGTAGAAATATCTTGCGTTACGACGAGCCGCAATACTCTACCCTAATGAAATTCAAGAATAAAACGGTCGTTTCGTCGCAACTTAATTCCATTAATTCAACAGTCACGCGTGCCCTGCGCTCGACGAGTATACTCGTCGTCGCTTACCTTTTGCCACGCATTTCGGGCACGCTGCTTTCCAAGGTTTTCAAAGTGTTCGCAACGGCTAACTGGTTAACAAGCAGCGGCAAGTAGCGACGATTAATCGATAAAAATGACGTGTGTTCGCGAAGGTGAGGCAGATGTTCGACGAAAGACGGCAAACGACCGTGAAGGGCATCGACAGGAGTTACCCACTGGAGCCGCTGGAGAACAAATCGCGGAAACAGGCGAACGGAAACGGCGTGCAGAAGAACGGAAATTCGACGGTGAACCGACAGTCCGTGACTGTAAAGCGAGTAGCCCGGGCCGACGTGAACAGCAATTTGAACGGTGGCAAGCCGATCGTCTCGTATCACGAGGAGATCACTCGAGAATCGTTGGGTCCCTCCGCGCGCCAGCACCAAGAGGACGACGAGTTTGGAAACGAGAACCACGTGGCGCAATATGCGAATGGAAACCATCGAGACGAGGTAACGTTTTTCCAAACGTGGAAATTTTCGCTATTGAAATAGCATTTCTTAACACGTTTCCTTCGTATATGTACATATATACAGACACGCGCGATACACACGGTACGTGTTGGATTCGAATTGCCACGTATTTTTACCATACGCGAAGCAGCGAGTATCCGCTTACTTCGCGTGCAGGGTAGAAAATCTTGGACACGAGATGCAAGCTGAAGGATGAAATTTTGAAACGTACTTTCATAATAATTCCTAGAACGCGCGTAATACTTTTCTTCGCTTCTTGTAATAAACTGGGAAGTTTACAGGATGAGCGTTTGAAAATGTTGTATTCTTAAAGCATATCTCCTAAAGCATAGGGATAGATAAAGTTTGCTCTACTTAGGATTAGATCTATTGGTTTGCTGCGTGATTTCTTCTTTTTTCTTTTTTTCTTTTAGTCCGTGTTTTTACAATTTGCCCAGCGGGACGTTTGGTAAATTTTTATACGCCGTGTGACGTAAATAAAATATTTCAGAACTGTGCTATCGTTTCCGCTTGACGTATTTAACGTTAGATACACGTCCTTTCGTTATTGACAATTTTAGTTGTGTATCTAGCGCGAGGAAATATTCCCTTGGACAATTTCTACTTGGATATTTCAATTGCATTCGTGCAGACGCATATCGAGGAAGTTTTGGACGAAGATATGATAGAAAGGAATCGTATGATGGCGAAACTTCATCTGATGGAGTACGACGAGACGTTGAAGCATCGTGTTAAAAACGACCTCGAGAGCGAGGAATTCCCCGAGGACTTTATGGTGGATGTTCCTGACAAGCTTCCAAAACAAAGTGTTACCAAGAAGTTATCTCAAGCGGAGGTCAGGTTGGAACGCTTTAAAAACGCCAACGCGAGGCGTGGTAACAACGTTACGAAGAACCCAGCCATTGCCCCGAAGAAACGATCTGACCCAATATTTCCAGCAAAATCCACTTCCAGGTACGTAGAAATAAAGCCAGAAACAAAGTAGAAAAATTCCAAGTCGTAAAAATAATACGTACGTACGTACGTTGATACGAGCGACAAGAAACTTCATCCGACGTGGAATCGAAACGAGAACGACGTTATTTTTATATTTAAATGGTCGACAAATAACTCGTATCGTATTTACCGCCAGTGAAATCCATTTGCTCGCAAGTTCTCTATATTTATAAATCAATATTTACGAACACGTATCCGTAAATATTTATAAAAGCCTCGATTTCAGCCGGGCCTATACGCACGAAAAATAACGTGACAATATTTTTATAATTCTACGAAACGTTCTGTTTATCTGGAAATAAAATTTTTAAAGACTAGCTCACCGACAGTGTTAAAAGAGCAATTCTATTTTATACCAGGCGGTAAAAGCAGATAAAAATTGAAGAGTGCTTCTTAAGGAAGCTCGTACAGTGGTGAACTGCGAAGTGAGTATCGTTAACTGGATAATTGGGTGTTGCAAGTTTGGCGCGCATTCGGCACTTGACGATTAAGACGTGCCGTTCTCGTTGTCGATTTTCAATTTCCGGCAAACCATCGTCGCCGAAACCATCGAACTTACCGGCAACAAAATTCGCTACATTTCGCCGCGACATTGCAGCCGGACGGCGGACATTTACGCGCATTTAAGAGAAACGTTAGTGGGCAAAAACGTACACGTGTACGCGCGTAATACCCGTATGGTACACTTGCTGTAAAATGTCTAACTAAAAAGAAAAAAAAAAAGGAAAATTTTTGCTTACGTTTCTTCAATTTCATTCACAGAACTATAATTCTGCGTAAACGTCCGCGGTCTGGGTACGACCAATTTTAACCAACGATGGTTCTAATAAAGCACGATATTTCACGCGATCTTAGTTAGTAAAGTGGCTGAAGATATCGTCGACTGGCCGGATATCACGCAGTTGCTCCTGCTCAACGTACCATCGACAAGCTTGAGAAGCGATCTGTTGTTTCACGCAAAACAACATCGCGCGTTGTATGGCTACTATAATGGGATAAATCGCATGGCCACACGAGCAAAGATATCTTCGGCCAATCTACAGTATCTTGAAGGCATTGTTTCGAGCGTTTTCTACGACAGCGTTAGGTCGCAACTTGTCCTTATACTTTCGTAGCGTGTCCCTGTGCCATTGCTTCTTACGATTCTCATCCTGTCTGTCTATTCACATTCTTTCGTGCATACGCGCATCTTCCGCTACCTTTTACTTCTCTTCTCCGTTCTTCCTTTTTTGTTCTTCCGGCCCCTGCGTTGATCCGCCGCATCAGAGGGTTTATCCCGCCAATAAGTAACCAAAGCAAACAGACGCGTGATTACAAATAAATAAAACGTTTCTGCGGTTTCGAGTATCTCGAGAAGAGAAAAGAAAAGAAGAAGAAGAACGTAGAGGATAGAAACTGTCTCAACGCGCAAGTAGCCTGGTGTCTTTAGACGATCGAATCGAACCTTGACAAATGCGAATTCCCCGGCCGCTAATTGGCAATCAACGCTAACAATCCGTCGCTGCTTTCGCCCCGCCAAACCCCTCTTCGCCGCCGATTAATTTCTCGTTGCATAATTGCGATCGCTGACTAGGCCCGACTCGTTTAAACCCACGCAACCGTAGTAGCCTAACAATACATGCTGCCTGGAAGTGATCACCCTTGAAAGAACAACTGAATGGCGCGTTTCCGGCAAAGTTAAAGGCGCAGCGTCTCCGGTTTGTCACAAGAAGGAAGATGCGCCCGCTCTAATTTATACGTCCGCCTAACATTAAAGCTATCGGAGAAAGGATAAATCGGCCGAAGGACATTAAACGCTGCATCATCAACCGTAACAGCCTATTCGCCGAGCATGAAGCCGTCGGAGACAACGTCGACGAAACAAAAAAAAAAAAAAAAAAAATGAGAACGAAAGAAATAAGAGAATCTTCGACGACAATCACGAAATTTCTATTCACGTTGGACTTTCCTTAGCTGCTTGCGAGATGAACGACGCAACGAACGCGCTATGCCACGATAAACACGATTTACGCGAGAACGCGTGGAAAAAGAGCATTGCATTAAATATGACGTTAACGACGATCGAATTGACGAAGTGATCCTGCCAAGTAAGTTTAACTTTGACAGCGGTCAATTGACGCGCTTTCTGCCATCTTTCCCTCGGTGACCGAGCCGTGTTTTCCGGACCCTTACGACGGGCCGTGCTTGAACTCTCGCCATATAAATTGGCGCGTTCCGTGTACATTTTGTGTATCGAACTTTTGCACTGCGAACGGAGGGGAACGTCGGCGACGTTCGATGCTCCATGTGGCTTCTCTCGCGGCTTTACCGCGTAACCAACATCTCTTTAACAAAATAAAACCGAGGCGAATAGCCGAAGATCGAAGCGAGCTGCGCCCTGGCTTTGTTTTGTCACGAAGCAGAACCCTGCAGAATATCGTGTCCGCCTGACTCATTTTCCTCTGCTATCTTCTTCATGTCGGCTAACCACAACCGCAAAGCAGGATTAACACCAGATAACGAACGAAACCCGCATTGTAGAGCAAGAAGACAGAGTTAACGAGGCTGAGCGCGGCGAAATAAGGATTTCTGAGGCTTGTAAGTTGTAGGCAGAGTGGAATACTGTTATACTGATTGTGATTTCGTAGCGGGAGCCGAACGACCAAGACCGGGTCGCACGACGCTTCGGGTAGAAGATCGAGCGACGGGAAAAATCCTGCAAGCGGCGAATCGACAGGGAAGACGGTGGGGAGAAATGTGGGACGAAGGGGCGAAAATCCACGGTTCTTCTCCAGAGAGTCCGAGAAGTCTGCCACCGCGTGCGCCGTCGATTCGAGAACCGCGAGGAAATTATCGCCTGATTCGTTTAAAGATAGAATACGAAGAGGCGAAAGGTCTAGGACATTTAACGAAGAGAGATCTGCTGTTAAATACTCGATAGACCGGGAAGCTGCAAGAACATGGACGTCCGAGTCGTTCAAAGATAAGACGCGAAGAAGGGAAAGTGGCAAGTTATCGTGCAAAGACGCTGGCAAATCAGCCGTAACTTCTGCGACCGACGTAAGAGCTGCCAGGAAATTGCCTGCTGAAGCTTCGAGAGATGGTAAGGATCAGGGCGATCGTGGTGAATTTGTCCGCGAAGAGTCTGTAAAGTCGGCTACCGCTCACGCGATTGATTCAAAGGCCGCAGAAAAGTTTAGCCGCGAAGCTACGAAAGATACGAAGGACTTCAAACGGCGAAGCGAAAGTCCAAAGTTTTTCTGCAAAGAGTCTGAAAGATCGGCTACCACTTATGCGATTGACGCGGAAAAGAGCGCAAGATTCTCTTTCGAAGGTTTAAAAGACGTCGCGAAACGAGGCGACGGTGCAAAACCCACAACTTGCGCGACA
This sequence comes from Bombus superbus, assembly GCA_014737385.1. Classification (NCBI taxonomy): domain Eukaryota; kingdom Metazoa; phylum Arthropoda; class Insecta; order Hymenoptera; family Apidae; genus Bombus; species Bombus superbus. The sequence goes on from JACXIK010000008.1 coordinate 1,083,746, forward strand.
AAGTCTGCGGAAAGATCGACTCGTGAAGTTTCCGAGGAAACAAAGGGCGTTAAGCGGCGGAGTGAAAGCCCGAAATTTCTCTGCAAAGAGTCTGAAAGGTCAGGCACCACCTACGAGACTGATTCCAAACTCGCAGGAAAATTAACCCGCGTGTCTTTGAAAGATATGAAAGACGTCAAACGACGAAGCGAAAGCCCAAGATTCTTCTGCAGAGAGTCTGAAGGATCAGCCACAACATACGCGATTGACTCAAAAGCTGCGGATAGATTGATTAGCGAACCTTCTAAAGGCATAAGAGACGTCAAACGGCGAGGCGAAAGCCCAAGATTCTTCTGCAGAGAGTCTGAAGGATCAGCCACAACATACGCGATTGACTCAAAAGCTGCNGGATAGATTGATTAGCGAACCTTCTAAAGGCATAAGAGACGTCAAACGGCGAGGCGAAAGCCCAAGATTCTTCTGCAGAGAGTCTGAAGGATCAGCCACAACATACGCGATTGATCCAAAGACTGCGTCGCCTAATTCTTCGAAGACCAGAACACCACGTAGCGACAGTCGGAAATTCTTCTGCGAAGAATCGGAGAAATCAGCCACCACCTATGCGACAGACTCGACGATTCTTCCAACGATCCCTAATTATACGAAAGACAGTAAGAGCTCCGTATCAAAAATCGAATCAAAGAACAAGAGGAATACGCCTGATAGCACGATGAGGAAATCCGCGAACGACGCGATGAACAGACGCGCTACATTTGCCAAACGAGATGCAATTAACAAATCTTCTTCTCCTGAAAGTTCAAAATACGATGTGATAACTTGCGCGAAGCGCCAAACTTTACCTAAATCTACTGAAACCAAGTTACCCGACGTTTTCGAGCGTCTAACGAGAGAACGTAGCTCGAGTCCTCGGTCTTTCTGTCGCCAAGGCAAAAGATCAGCCACGACCATGAGCATCCTCGACAGGGACACTGGGACCGCCCCTGTATCTCCAGACTTGCTCGAGGAAAGCATAAAGAAACGCGGCGAGAGTGGAGGAGTTGCCCCTGGAAAGCGCGATGCTGCGACTCTTCGTGCCGACGAATCAAAATCACCGGACTTGGCGAAAGTATCGTCCAGAGGCTCCAGCGCAAGTCCGCAGTACTTTGGCTCGGATTCTGACAGATCCGCTAGCATCCTGATGGTCACGCCGGAGACCATAGTGAAACCCAAAACAGAGTCGGCGTGCTACGACGAGCCGACGAGACGCTTCATCCGAAACTCGGTATCGCGATTCTTCTCGGAGCAGCGCGAAGGTGCGACGAGAAACGTGGAGCCGAAAGGACGCGTTCGATCGGCGGAAATCGACGTCAATCGTCGTTCGTTCCGTGGCTCGTGCCCGTTGTCGCTGACGGGCGCGAGAACACCGAGTCCCACGAAGCCGCAGTTCGACGACGAACGAGCCGAGAAAGACGAGAGAACGACGAGTGTCGACGCAGACGGCAGTCCCGACTCGTCGCCTAGGTGTCAGGAAATCGTGGAAAGCAGAGAAGGAACGCCGGGATTCCGCTACGAGACAGCAGAGTCCGCCATCGCTACTAGCCTTAAACCCAGGATTTCCACGTTGGACGTGGTCGAGCAACCGCCCAAAGGTGCGCACTCGCTTAAACAAACGGTTGCACGTGAGATTACGGCAAAACCGAGGAATCTACCGAGCAACGTCAAGGATAGATCTCCGAAGAGTCCTTCAAGCGTCGAGGACGACAACTTGACAGCCGAAGACGCGAGAACGTTTAGCCGTAGAGGATCAACCGGTGTTCTACGTTCGACGAAACTGATCCGCGACGTGCTGCAGCGTCAGAGTGGCCGAGATCGGGTGGATTATGCTTCGGATGGAATATCGAGCGAATGGGAAGAGCGATCGGGAGCCGACAGCGTGCAGACAGAGACGACAGTGGATAGGAAAGTTGAGGAAAGAGCTGGGACGCCGGCTGCTCGTCAACTTGCGGCCGCGGCGTCGAAAAGTTGCAGGTCCGCGGAAGTGGACACGGAGATTCGAGGAATCAGGACGCCAGATCGAGACGTAAGACAGCAGCAGTCTCGAGGCACTTACTCGAGATCGAGCAAGGAAACAGCCTGCGAGAAATCGAACGTTGGCAAGTTGCTCACGTATTCCGTGCGCAAGCCGGTTAAACAGAGAGGATCCTTGTTCGAGTCGAAGATTTTCGAGCGATCGGCGAGAGATCGAGATTCTCAGCGAGACGAGAGGCCCGTTAGCTGGGAACGTAAAACGCGAAATGCGTCTCTGAAGAAGCAGCAGCCTGTAGCTCGTGCTCGTAGCTCGCAAAGTGGAACGAAGGGGAACGCGGCGGATGGAAAGAGCGAGAGCGACGTTTTGAAGGCTCCCGGCCGAACAGCGAGTCTGATTCGAGCGAGGAGCGGAAAGACGAGCTCCGACACGGTTGCTGTTAAGTCGAACGTGGACAGATACGAGGCTGCGAAGCGTATAACGCGAACGTCGAACGAATCTATCGCTCGTGACTCGAAACGAAGAACGGATATGGCAGATCGAAGCGGCGAAATTAGAATCTCAAGAGCTCGAACGCAAACGACGAGGAAGGAGAGCACCGTGGACGAGAGGAAGAGAGGCAAGGCGTCTAAACAGACTGAAATTTTGAAATCCATGGAGCTCGTCCGCGCTGCTACGAGAGGATCGGACTTTACGGACGAATCGCGAAAAATGGTTGGTGAATCGGTTGGCGACGGTACGGTGAGAGACGAACAGACTGAAACGAGGAAAAGTTGCTGGCCGTGGACGATCGATGTCAGAAAGTCGGAGGCCGGCTTAGCTTCTATAAAGGAACTTTCCAAGAATTACGAGAGAACAGACTCGGTGGAATCGGCTCTCAGACGTTTCGATTCGATCGGAACTGAGGCCGGGTCGATTCCAGGCACCTCGCAACGAAGCGTGGAATCGATACCGAAGGAAATACGAACGAGATCTGGCGGAAACATTGGCCGCGAGGCTCGCTCAAAGACGATTTCCCCGAAAGCACTTGATCGACCGAATGTAAATGTTTTCGCTGAGAGCGAACCTTCGAGAAGGTGCGCGAAGAAAGCACCGACCGTGTCCAGGAGCACGGTGGCCGCCGATAAAGGAAGACAGGCTGAAACGCAAGAAACAAGGAGGCAGAACAAATTGGAGGGAGCCAGAGACTCGATAGAGATCGGCCGAATTGCCGTAAGATCGAGATCGCTGTCGTGCAAGCGCAAGCTTTTCCAGCACGCTGATTCCAGCGAGGCTGGGAGCGTTGCATCGAGGTGCAGCCTCGATTCCGTGAGAACTGTGGAACGTCTCTCGACAGGATCCAATAAGAAGGAAACGCGTGACTCGGTGAATACCGCGTCGAAACGCTTCGAATTCCCTGCCAGCGACGAGACGTCGACGCAGACGATAGACAAGGGAGAAACGGATAAAACGTCAACAGGTGTGGACCGTTGCTCATCGGCGAAGCAACCGAGATCGATCGAGGATATTCGTAGTTCCATCGACGACGAAAGTTGGCAGCGTGAAACGGGGCAAGCGTCGATGATGTCGGCGATCGCAGACAGCGAATCGAGACGTTTGCGCGCGGCGAAAGCAGCGGGTCGATCGCAACCTCGTCGAATAAATATCGATAATCGCGCCGCAAATAGAAAAGAGATATCCTTGCCGGGGCGGTGGGTGAACGTTGCCGCGAGCAACGACGCTTTAGGGGATACGGACCGTTCGTCTGTAAAGTGTACGATGCGTTTCTCCAGGGTCGCGAAAAGTCCGAGCCCGGAGACGACCAAGGAAACGAGCATCCGTGCGAGAAGAAACGTCCCAGCGTCGCCGTCCAAAAGTCCGGACACGGTCGCTAGGGTAAGCAAGGATCGCATAAAAGGTTCTCCTTCTTTTTACCAAGATAATGCCTTTGACGTTTCGATGGAAGCACACGATTGTGGTAACGCGTTTCTGCTTGCAAACTGTTAGGGCAAATGGTAAACTCGTCTTTAGCGTTTCATTAACCAGTTAGCTGTTGCCACCTGTTTCAGAACTTTGAAAAGCGTGCACCTGAAACGCCTGGCAAAAGGTAAGCGACGACGAGTATACTCGTCGAGCACGGAGTACGTGTGAGCGTTACAATACGGAATTAAGTTGTGTTGAAACGACCGTTTTATTTTTCAATTGTGTTGCTCGTAGGACTCTGGTCGTAGCGCGAAATACTGCCGCTTCTTCGTGACGAGTGTACTCGTCAGAAACAGCTGACCGGTTAAAATGGTATTTACGCCAATCGCTATTAATATTTTATCTTCTTAACTTTGATGAGTTATATTTAACCGAGCCATGCATCTGCTCGTTTTTGAGGAACGTTTTTGATTTTAATTTTAATTAAAAAAAGAAGAAACAATTTCTCTCACAGGCTAAAAAATGTCGCCTCGGAAGGGCGCAAGATACAGCATCGCGTGAAAAATTACGATCGTTAAAATTTTCTTGATTTCCATAGTTCATCTATCGCTACATTAAGACTGGATTCTCGTGCAACAACAATGAGAGCAACTGACGTTTGTGAATCTTTCTCAGCCTGACTATCGGTTACATGGTAGATACCAGCCCCTTTTGGGATATAAATTGACAGTTTTGAAAATGTAGTTTGTGCACAGCGTCGGTACATATTTAGTTAGTACCAAGAAATTCACAAAAATCACTTGCCTTAGTCGTCGACGATTCCACGAGAATGCCGACATAGATCGTTCCAACTAGCTAGAAACGCGTCTCTTTCCATGGCTTTCGTTAAAACGTAGCGAGGAACGCGTCGATCGTTTGGCGCGACAGTTTCAAACGAACGCGTGTCATGTATTGTAGCGTGCGTCGAGCGAGTTGAAAGCTCAAGACACAAGATCGACGAAACGGCCAACGGCTGTGAAAGGCACAGAGCCAATTGGAAGCAGGAAGACGATGACGGCGACCAGCACGAGTACGAAAAAATCGGCGGACGTCGTCGATGGCGCTATTCTCGAGAATGGTCTGCATTTACGCGACCAAACTGCCGAAACGAAATACGATAACGACTCGCCCACGAAGAAAAGCGTCGACGCTTCGGTCGTCGACTTGGACGAGCAACCGCCGAAGGAAAACGACGCGCCACTTCCGCGGAAGCCGCTCTTACGAAAACAGTCCACCGAGGTGAGCGTATACTCCTTAATCGATTATGTTAAGTGAAAAGAACGCGCGCTCGATACGGGGAGGGGGGGAGGGGTTGAATTAATAATTTCATAGCGAAATGAAGGTTTTGACGTAGCGGTGTAACAGGCGAGAGATCGGAGCAAGTTGTTGTAGTCGGCTACAGTGGCACAAGTTTCGAATTTTAAACCTGCTGCTCTCCTCGCTCCTTTTTCACGTTCGTGTTCCTTCAGATACGGTGCTGCGAATAATTGTAGACTCGGGCAGGCTCGCTGCTTTATTTCTTCGACATTTCCAAGAAATCGGTGCTCGTGCATGTCACGTGAAATTGTTTCTGTGAAAGATAAATTGATTATCAGGAAGAAACAGGAGACTTGATATTATGAATTGAAAGAATAGAATTAATTACCATGGCCAGCGTCGAGTCCTGATCCGAGATCCCGATCGGCAGCCTGTGGGGAACTCCAGCAAGGAAAAGTTTAGGAAAGAAAATATATCGTTGAGTTAAAAAAGGAAAAGAATGAAAAAATTTGCTTTAAATTAATTGGATAAGTTGATTGTACAGTAATGGATTAATAGAGTTAATCAAGGATAAAGAAACATCCGTTAAATATCGAATGAAAATGCAACAAAATTAACACGCTGGACGGAAAACACGAGTTTAAAAGAAGATTTGATTTCCCTCGGACCTCGAGACAGGCAAATTTTCGTTTGTTCGGTCTTTAGCTTTGTTTTACGTTACATTACGAGATACAAACGATTTTGTGATTTTTCGTTCGAATATTGTGAAATATTCTAGAAATAAAGTTCAGTTCATAATTATTCACGGCGCTGTATCTTCTTTTCAAATGTTGGAATACTTTATTCGTGAAAAGTATGAAATACACGAAGGTAGCAAAATTTGGACTGTATATATTTCTTTTTTTTTTTTTTTTGTAATATCTACTAAAATGTAATACAATTATAATATACATTTCGAGCCATGTAGTAGAGCCATCGATATTCAGCTTCTAAAAAAATTTGAGAAAGTACATACTTTTTGTATCCAATGTGCTAGAAATGTAAGAGATCTTGAGGACGAAGAAGTAGTTATACTTGATAGTTCCATTGCAGGAAAAAATGTTCTTATCTTCGCTACTAAATCCAGACAAAATTTGTATTATAAAAGCGTATGAAAAATGTAACAGTTTAGAGTAAAATGTAATAAAATTTAATGAAAGTATCCTACTTGTGATTCTTGGATGGCTAGAGATAATGCAAGAAAGGAACTTTGCACATTTATTCTATTCGTTTATAAACGTAATTCGTCTGCGAGTCATCCACTCTTCGTCGCGAGAATAATTTCAATCGAATGTCGTATGCAATTTTTCTACGACAGCTTGAAGTTGGGTATGTGAGAAGTAAATAGAAAGGTTTAGAGAGTAAAATGTCTGGTACTCTTTGACATCACTTAACCCGGGAAATCCAGCGATTTCGCTGCACATGGATTCCTCTTTCTCCAATTTCTAATTAATCGAAATATTGGCAAGAGCGAAATTGTCCAGTCACCTTGCTAAATTTTGACAACAAAATTAAACAGTAGTATCAACAGGTATTTTGTACATTTCATATCGCTAAGTAAGTTTGTTAATATTAGATATCGAATATTTATCGAATTGCTTTTACTTTCTCCTCTGTCATTCTCATTTTATCTTCTCTCGTATCGTTCGTTTGCTGGAACAGTGACACACGTAAAAAATTGCCAATTTACTAGCTACTTATCAAGGCAAAAGTACGATAAAGAAAAATAAGCTATTTTGCAAGAACAGTGTCCTCGTGCGATATAAGAAATGTTTAATCCTTCGTTTAACAACAAGCAACACGCATAAACGATATTTTATTAGAGTGCCTCTGAAGCGAAACGCTATTAGCCAAATTGTAAACGAAGAAAAATTGTTCTATAATAGTTTATAATCAACAATTCCAATATTAACGATAGAGTTCCAATGCCCATAACATTCCAATATGCGTTAATAATTCTCTGCCTGAAACTTTCTGTTTGAAACTGCTTCGGCGAGAAATTGACCTACTTCGATCGTGACACTTTTCTTAGTAAACCGGAAACGTTGTATTGAAATAAATAATAATTATCGTTCAACGTTTCTATTAATTAGAAACAGATTACTTCCATGCAATCAACACGACCACCATCGGTTTCGTCCATATCTGGTGGTAGTGCCATGCAAGGTCAGACTTCCGGTTCCAGAAGCAAAATGGCTTCGAGAGCAAAGACGCCAATTTCCGGTTCAACAGCGTACAAAGGATCAGCTTCCAGCAGAACCGGAGGAGCCGCGTCAGCGACGTAAGAATTTTTAGAGTAATTGATTTTCCTGTTATGAAACTAAAGGAACTTCTAATATCTCAGACAAATATTTCGCGGAAATATTTAATCGCGAGACTCGCAGCACCTAAAGTTATCCTTATTTAAACATTTTTAATATCTTAGCGCCGATACAACGTTATTATTACTTTGCTCGATAAATTTATACACCGTGAGTAGAAAGAACGCAGCTGGGAAACAGTTGTTGAAATCTGGCATCTGTAACGACGAAAATAATTCTGAGGGAAGTAATATTTTTACCACGAATAAGATACACGTTTTACCAGTTATGAATAATCGAGAAATGATTTCTAAATAAACCAACGAAACATCAACAGGTATCAGAGATAAAGGAAACGTTTCGTTGTCCTGATATCTTAGAATCGCTCTTGTCGAGCATAATCTTGCGGGTTGAAGGAACTTTTCCATCAATTTTCTTTACAGGAGAAGATATCAACGTTCTTTCAAATCTCGTGAAATTCTTTTCGAAAGATGTTACAGTGACGCTCTGGTTCCTTGCAAAATGTGCGGCCGCCGTTTCGCTCAAGATCGAGTAACCCTTCACGAGCAAATCTGCGCCAAAACAACCCAAAAAAAGAGGAAACAATTCGATACGATGATGTATCGCGTAAAAGGCACCGATCTCGAACCGTTCGTGAAAAAAGGACTTGTTAAAAAACAGGTGGAGGTCAGTACTTCTTATGCCGAATCCTTCGTCCTTTTCCGATCCTTCGAAATTCCCGCCTCCGTTACGAAGCTTCAAACAAGCTAAATTTCAAATCCACGGTTACAAAGTTGGAAAATTAGTTCGATCCGTTATAAAAGAAACAACTCGAAGGATAATGTTAAGTATCGAGTAAATGAGACTTTGCGATTTAATACTGGAACTATCGAATCGATGAAAATGACTGGTAATTGTTAGTCAATTAGTTATTGGTCGGTTAATTTTGGAAAATCATATCAACCATCCACGATATGTAATTGTTTAAATTTTTCCCAATGATTCTCAAATAATATTAGCCGCGATTTTACGTACAATTCAAGTCTGTTCCGTATCGCGAAGAGAAGATAAGAGACCCGTTTATACCGCGGAAGAATCGATCGTTTTTTTCCTTATTTCCTTTTTTTTGAAGAGAGAGAGAGAGAGAGAAGGATTTGGATCTAAAAGAATGGAACGGTTTGTCGTTTTGCATGTTTCAGAAATCGAAGAAGCCGGAGATAAAGTCGAACTGGCGGCGCAAACACGAGGATTTCATTAACGCCATACGCTCGGCCAAGCAAGTGCAAGCGCACCTGGCAGCAGGAGGCAAGCTCAGCGATTTGCCACCGCCGCCGGTTAGCGATAACTACGATTACATTCAGTGTCCCCACTGCGGAAGAAAATTCAATAAGGCCGCTGCCGAGCGTCACATTCCCAAATGCGAACACATGTTGCACAATAAGCCGATACACTCGCGAGCGCCGAAACCAAGGCGTTAATTCTCGCCGAGTCGTTTTTTCCTGAACGATCTTTTTATACACGTACATCGAGCAGGAACAAGATAGATAAAAGTGTCTTTGTTTGTAGAAAAATCAACTTCAAATAAAATTTGAAAAAAAGAAAGAAGAATAATAGTAAAAGAAAACTGGAACGAAAGATACGATTAAATCGTAGCTTGAAGCGTGACGATATATACGTATTTATAGTAAACTGTAAAAAATGTAGTTTTAGAAGAACGCAGCTTTTACGAAGCACCTTGTCTCTATCTTGTTCGCGCGATCGATGCAGTTTTATACAAGCATCGCGTTGATTATGAAATCCTTAAGAAATGTTGTATGGGATCTTATAGAAAGGGGGCAAAAACTCGCGGAAGACTATCTATCGGACATGTATACGAAACGAATGTAAAAGCGATTTGTATCTACAGTTTGAAATCCATCGGTTTCCTCCGTGTATTTGAGACAAATGTATTCTCCGATTATACTAAAATAAAGTACGAATTTTCTCTACACACTGTATATAAATATGTACGTAGCGAAACGAACGAAAATGTTTGATCGTTATTTTTTCAAAAAATATGCAGACAAAAGATACGCGGAAATAATAATATATAGATATATCTGCTCTGTTTATTTTGTGAATTAAAAAATCATGAACTAATAACTATCTGTTTAACAGAAATTAAAATTTACGGCATCCCGTTGTGAAAATTTATAACACATATTTTGGAACGCTTACTTTATACGTATTTGTATCTTTTTATACTATAATAGTAGCGAAATATTTTATGGCTATTTGTCGCATTGTAATCGATCCTCCCAAAACGAAGAACGTATTGTCTTCGTATAATAACCGTATGTAATTAGTGAACGTTGTTTAGAATTGATGAATTAATTATTAGTAAAAAACCGTTTTGATTAATATTAAAAATATTGTGATTTATTTTGTAAGTTTTCATCGAAATAGATTGCCACGCCGAGCGAAGAAACATTTTTATAGCGCTTAATCTTCTTAATAAACGAAAATATTGTAACATTATTGTTATAATGAATTACTGGGAGCTAATAAACTAACTTTTTAGTAAAAAGAATAATAATGACGCAACATATCTACCTGTTCAATTATGTTAAATATTACATCGTATTTAAAGTACTACGAGACTTGTTGAATTTTCTGATCTGGAAAATGTTGAAAAACTGTTTGATTTGACGAGAAAAGATTATAGTGAATTAACACGAAATTCTAGGAAATTTAAGGAAATATTAAACCTGGAATGTTGGCAATGAAAGTACATGCGTAATTTGGACGGAGTCCATGAGAGCAGACGACGTGGTATTCCCGGTTGATACAAGAAATATGTATTTAAAAAGTCGTCTGTGTTCGTCAGATTGTCATGATTAAAACGCGAAGTTTTACAATGTTTTCGAGCCCGTTTTACGTATAGAACAAAATAATGGATCATTTAATTATCTTGGTGGCTTTAGTACATTTATTGTACTGTCCATTTACAAAAGTGGAAGAAAGTTTCAATCTACAGGCTATGCACGACATTTTATACCATGGTTTTAACCTGTCGGAGGTAATTATTATAGTATTTATTGGAACTATATGATATTAATAGACAAGTGTTTAAGAATTAAATAAGTACTAATAAGAGAGAGAATATTTGTCTTTCTGCCTTGACAAGTTGCTGACATACAATCAAAGAGATATTACGCAAAAACTTAAGCATTATATTTAGAAGCAGATGCATGTATTTATAAACTTACGATCAGCTGATATAGTTTCTGCACGCTTTAAGAGTTCACTAATATATTAATTTCTACTTTCATTAAAGCGAAAGTATATTAACAAAATTTTTGAAATTATATATGTTCATTAATAATATACTATGATAATTTATAACCAAAAGCATAACCAAAAAGACAATCAAGTAGTTTAGAGCATTTGTATAAAAAAATATTCATACATTCGTTAAAAAAAGAAAATGAAGACAAATAACTAATCATTTGTAACACATTCTTGTTCTATGATAGTATGATCATCATGAATTTCCTGGAGTTGTGCCACGATCGTTCATGGGACCAATTATAATATCTGGCTTGGCATCGCCATTAATAGCAATCATTAATTATTTGCAACTTAATAAATTTTTTGCTCAATATATTGGTAAGTCGATTAATATCATTCATTAGTATTATTACACAGCTTTTGCCTTGTTATTGATATTAAATCATTAATTTATAAAACATATCACATTAAAAAAAGTTAAATTAGTTAAATTAGTATCATGTTTTTCCAGTAAGAGCAACATTGGGCTTGTTAGTAATAGGTACATTGAAGCTATATAAAGATGCTTTACAAAGCATATTTGGTTTGCAATTTACAAAATGGCTTGTTACAATTACTGTGACACAATATCACTTTATGTATTACCTAAGTCGTCCATTGCCAAATATAATGGCTATGCCACTAGGTAATTTAAAGTCAATATTATGTATATTTTATTTAGTGGTTTACATGATAATTACTAGTTGTATGTCATATGTATATTGTAGTACTACTGGCTTTATATGGATGGTTGAAACAAAATCACATGATATTTATTTGGTCATCTGCAGCAGCAATAATAATATTCAGAGCAGAACTTGCCATGCTACTGGGATTATTCCTTTTGTACGATATAGCCAACAAGAAACTAACCATACTAAGGTATTTACATATTATATTGTGGACCATTGATTCCTAGTATGGCTATAACATTGCATACAGAAGTGATTAGAATCATCAAGGAACCTTCTGCAAAACTGCACTGATTTGTAAGCTTTGTTTGCTTATAAAACTTATTAACATAACAAAACCCTTCTGTCAAAAATAACTAAATTAAACATAAATTTAATAAACTGCAATGAGACTTATGCTATTGTCAAAAGTAGAAAAGAAAAGTGATTAAAAACAATTTCGTAACAGAAAACATTCATCTATTAAAACTATATAAATCATTGGAATAAAAGCTTCATAAAATTAATGATTTTTTAGACTGTTTAAAATTGCGATTCCGGCCGGTATATTTTTTCTAACGCTAACGATCACAGTAGACTCTATATTTTGGAGACGATTATTGTGGCCTGAAGGAGAAGTATTTTACTTTAACACTATCCTTAATAAAAGCAGTGAATGGGGTGTATCCTTTATCAGAGTCACTATATTTAAATGTATTTATTCAAAATGATAATTTTAAAGTGTATGTATTACTTAACATAAAAACAGACATCGCCATTTTTATGGTATTTTTACTCAGCTCTGCCTCGTGGATTAGGTTTATCTTACTTTTTAATACCTTTGGGTATGTTATGGGATGCACGAGTTCGAGCATTAACAGTTCCTGGTATTGCATTTGTTGCATTATTCTCATTTTTACCACATAAAGAATTGAGGTTTATCATATATGTCTTTCCACTGTTAAATGTTAGTGCTGCAGCTGTTTGTCATAGAATGTAAGTATTAATGTTATTAATTATGTAATTATGTAATGTTAATTTTGCTTTTCGGGCTACTTTTAATTTTTAAATGTCTAAAATTGTAATTATACGTTTCTTTGTTTTCTTAAATTAGATGGGAAAACAGAGGAAAAAGTCCATGGAATGGAATTTTAGCACTAATCATATTAGGCCATCTAGTTTTAAATGCTCTATTTTCTATGTTTCTTTTATGTGTCGCTGGTTCTAACTATCCTGGTGGTTTAGCTATTGCTAAATTACATAGACTCGAAAAAGATTCTATCAACCCAGTGCATATACACATTGATGTTCTAACTGCACAAACAGGAGTTTCAAGATTTACACAAACAAATAGTTCTTGGATGTAAGTTTTACAAATAACTGTTTGAAGTAGTCATAACATGACCGATCTCTCTAAAATGATAATATGCTAAAGATAAATTTCTTTACACATAAATAATAGTATAACCTAATTTATGATTAATTAACTTCCAGTTATTCAAAACAAGAAAATTTGACTATTGACAGTCCTGAAATGCTTCAGTTTACACACCTTTTAATGGAAGCCAAAAGTAAATACTCACCCAACATAAAACCATATCTTAAAACCCATGATATCTTAGATTCTGTAGATGGCTTTTCTCATATAGCATTAAATTATAATATCTTACCACCAATAAGGATAAAAACTAGACCAATTATATTTATCATGAAAAGAAAGCCTAATATACGATATGATCCCAAGAAAGCAACACTGCAGACAGTTTTGAAACAGTCAAAGGAAAATGGTACAGAGAAAAGTAGAGGCAGCAAGGATGTTATAAATGACACTGGACAAAATATGGAACCAATATTGGGTGAAATAATGGAGTCGTTAGAGCAATTTGAAAAACCATTAAATATTAATGATGTAGATATATTAGATGTAGAAGTACCAGAAGATGAATTAAATAACGAAACAAACAATCCTACCAAGCTCGTTGAGTCATTAAGCACAGAAAAGTTACCTAATGACATATCTGAGAATAACTTGTCACAATTAAACACATTGATCAACGAAGAAAACCTACAGACCATACCAGAGTTACAAAATAATATCATGACTGAAAGCAATACTGAATTGCAATCTGATGTTGAGAATAATTCTAATATTAGCGAACAAAAATTGGATATAAAGGAAGAAGAAAATAAAAAGATAGAAGTAGCTAAAGAAAGATTAAAACTTGATAATGTTCAACAAGATAGTAGTATCTTAAAAGAAGTTGTTAAAAAACTTATTCAAGAAAAACCGGAGGCAGTTAAATTAAGAAAAGATGCAGTGGACGAAAAAATATTACCTTCTGGTTCCATCCCACAGAAAATTAATGCTAAAATGAAAAGAATAATTCCGATAAAGATAAAGTCATCACAAAAAATAAAAATTATAAAGAAACAAGACTTAAAAGAAAAATATTTAGTGATCCAAGAATTAAAAGAGAAACCTGCAATAGCTCAAGAGATAAAAGAAAAACCTGTAATAATTAAAGAAATAAAAGAAACACCTATGATAATTCAAGAGACAAAAGAAAAACCTATTATAAAACAAGAACTAAAAGAAAAGTCTGCAGTAATCCAAGAAACAACAGATCAACACAAACCACTTAATATGAAAGAAAGCATTAGAAATATAATCAATCAATTTAAAGAATTTGAAAAAGATTTTGTACATGAAGATTCAGAAATAGATAAAAAGGAACTAGGTGTTAAATATAATGAACAACCTACAGAAACAAGTATAAAAAAAGCAGAAGATTTACTAAGTATTGATATTATGACAGAAAGTAGAGGTGTAAAAACAATCAAAGATGCCAAAGAAAGCCTACGGGACATAATAAATCAGTTTAAACAAATAAAGAGTGAATTAACTTCAGAAGAAGATGATTTATTCGAAAGGATTGAAGCTACATATATGGAACGACCAATTGCAGAGACATTAATGCAGTTTAGTGAAGCTTTAAAAAATTTAGTACAACGAAGAAAAAAAATTAACACATTTACTATAAACACTTCTGAAAATAAAAATGATAAACCTAAACCACAAATTTTACCGAAACTGGCAGTAGGGGATCATCAGCTTACAACAGAATCTCCGAAAAATTCAAAAATGCAGAATTATAATAATGAAGGAAAGATATATAATACAGAAAGAGCAGAAAAAATCATTCGAAATATTAATGGAAATGATGGCTCAAGCCCAGGTACAAATAAAGTTTTACAAGAAAGGTATTTTATCACGTATGCCAATAACAAAAATGTCCCAATAAATGCTCAAAAATCTAGTAATAGTGTTTTAAACACTGTAGTAAATGAGTATGCTTCCAACGAAAAAGATGAAATGATGCAAAAAAAAATGAGAAATAGCTCAAATTGAATGTTGAAATAACTCAATATTTTGTGCTTTTTAATAGTACGGTTATACAATTATAGTAAACTGTAAATACGTTGTTCTGTGATAACAAAAATGTATATTTTAATTAATGCTCATGCATTACCAACACGGAAAAAAGACAAAATTTATTTTTCCTGTGTTATTGTCTAAAATATCAAAAAACACTGAAAGCATTTTTTTAATATATAGTATCACAAAGATGCCACAACTGTTATTTTGTATGTATACTTGTTAAAAACAAAAATTCAAATTAGAAATTTAGATATTTAACAGTAGAAGCTTACATATTTAACTTTAATATGTATGTATATAATAATTGTTTTGTGTATTGTAAAAATATCTTATTAATTTTTTATATGTTTAGATGTTGACATATTTATCTATATATTATATTATTTGATAGAAAACTAATATTTACCAATGCATGTTTTAAAAAAAGGAGATAATTCTATTATTCACCCTTGACTATTTACAATTTTGCTAAGCTGCCTTATGATAATGGTCTCATTATTTTCTCTTTTCTATCCTAGCGTTTAAATTTTGTTTTCTCATATCCTGTGCTTTTCCTGTTATAGCTAAGACATTACTGTGTCTTATGTTACTTAAGTGTATTTCTTTAGTCATATTCTCATCAGATAGAGCTTATCACAAAAAGAAAGTACATTCATTTCCATATTGGTATTTGCAGAGCATTCAAGTGCCTTAAAATCTCTTCCAAATTCTATATGTTGTAAAATATTAAAAAATTATATGTATACATGTATAACGTACTATGTATCAATATTTTGCAATAAGTAAAAGTGATTTAATATCAAAACTGTAAATTAATACCTAATATTACTATTTCAATCATTGATAATCAGATATGGCCAAATTGCAATTAAAGATTTTATTAAAGAAAATTATACAATTAATCAATGTCAAATTTTTTTTTATTGCAATAAGTTTCTTATAATTCTATGAATATTTCGTGAGTAATGTCTTCATTCCTCTAAATGACTGTATTGTGTTATACACAGTAAATGCTATAATGATCCAATATAATATTTTATCTCGTGTACCACACTTCAAATACACAGGAAGATTATCTTCACACTGTTTGAATAAATGGAAAATAATTGCATATAATTTACACAGAGTTCATTTAATTATCATACATTACGTCATTTTATATTGATATAAAAATCAGTTAGACCTGCATTTTTGCTTGCTTTAATTTCATTTTCTGTAAATCTTTATCGGAAATTAAACGTGGACGCCCCATGTAAATTGATCGATGTGATAAGATAATGTTCTTACGAAAAGCTTTTAACTGAGCAATCTATAATTGTAATTTTATATGTTCCAAATTATTTGATAACATTCAAAATGCATATTACATAAATATTTTCATTATGATAAATTTATAATGTAATGTTTATGTAATATACAACATAAAAAAAAGTTGATGTGTTGTCGGAAATTAAAAATCAAAAAACAGAAAAAAATGTTTTCAAAAATATTTACTTACAGCCAACATTTTATCGTATTTCTGGGGTTGTATTAATCTGTTGTTCTACTCGATATATATTTTATATGTTCACACACGATGTCCGAACTTTATATAAACGAAAAAAATTGAGAAATGCTAAAACAGTGTTGTTTTATTTGAATTCGCGCGTATAAATTATATTTGGGTTACGGAAGAGGGCAATTTTCTTCTTACACAGTTGGCGAAACTGAAATGTAGTTTACCTAGATGGTAGGAAAGGGAACGCATGCGCACTCGTTTCGCGACGCAACAGTCGTAAACAACATTTTTTCCATTCAGATTTCTAACGAGTTTACAATTGCACGTAATTAGAGCGTCCAGGCGGGCGCACCAGGATTTTTCCGCGTTTTCGTACGATTTCGCGGGAAAAATGGGGTCAAGCTTGCACGTTCAGTGTACGTGATACATAAACTTATTGCTTTTTGGCATGCGGTGACGTCATCCGGATCGTTCTGGAAGAACCCTGCAGGACAATAATGGCGGGTATGTATTTACGTGGATGGACGAAATATTGATTGGCACTCGAACGAACTATCATTGGCGATCTAATGTATTACGATTGTTCGGTTTCAGATTTGTATGCTAAATACAACTGCACCTATTGTCAAGAGGATATCTCGGGCCTACGTGTCAGATGTGTAGAATGCCCGGATTTCGACCTCTGTTTGCAGGTGAGTCGAGTGAACGCTTGTTTCTTGATCACGTGTTCACGTCTCCTTTCTTCCCCGCCCCTTTCGTTCCCCGCCCTCCTCTCTGTTCTCTCTGTCACATCTTCGTCTATCCTTCTGGCTTTACTGGATTTTGCGTGTTGAGATTCCTTTTTTAGTCCCCACCCTTTTTTTGTGGAACAAGTTATACTGTAACTACCTTACTACTTCGCGAATTGAATGAAACCGGTGATCACGTGGAGGCACGTACACGCGTATATACTATATATGTTAGTTCCGTTGACACGATACGAAAACATCAACATTCCACAACAAACTTCAGAATTGTTCAAAAGAAACTAATATTTTTAAATTCTACAGTGTTTTTCCGCTGGAGCTGAAATTGGCCCACATAAAAATGATCACTCTTATCAGTTTATGGTAAGTGTTAAATCATTTTTAAGCATGAAATATAATTTCTTCATTTATAATAACATTTAAGAAATTAACAATTTTTTGTCACTATAGGATTCTGGTACTATTAGTATATTCAATGGTAGAGGAAATTGGACTGCTAGGGAACAACTTAGACTTTTGGATGCCATTGAACAATTTGGTTTTGGAAATTGGGAAGACATTAGCAAACATATTGAAACGCGTACACCAGAAGGTAAAGTTATTTTATACTGAAATTTCTTACATTATATTATGTGATAATTTTATGACAATTTAAAAGAAAGAGGTGTGCTTGTATTTTAAGCTAGTTAATAAATTAATTAAATACCAATCTTTTAATAGTAATATCAGTACTTAATTTATTTTTGCCTTACAGAAGCAAAAGAAGAATATATTGCTAGATATCTTGATGGCAATATTGGAAAACACACATGGCCTCCTACAGAAAGCTATAAACCAAATCTTACAGATCAAACTAAGTCAGATCATGGACCTCTGTCACCTGATCTCACATCTCGATTACCACCTTTGGATATCACTCCAGAGGAAGCTGCACAACTGGGATATATGCCACAACGAGATGATTTTGAAAGGGTATGTTTTAAATTATGTAACACACTTACTTACCTTTTGTATTACATTATACCTGTATTAAAATATTAAAATTTCCTTTATAGGACTACAACCACGAAGCAGAGTCACTTGTTTCTTCATTGTTCTTGAACCCAGCAGAAGACGATGATTTGGATATAGCACTTAAACTTGCACAAGTTGATATGTATACCAATAATTTAAGAGAGAGAGCGCGACGAAAAAGAGTCGTACGGGATTACCAGCTTGTTTCTGCGTTTTTTGCTTCGTCTAGGAAAGACAAGACAGTGAAGAGAAAACAATCGAAGGAGGAAAAGTATGTTTAACCATTATTTAACAACAGTAACGTTTTATTTTGCATGATATTTTAATAATAAAAGTTTGTAATTTACAGGGAGTTTAGGGATAGGATGCGAGTATTTGCACAGTTTTACACAGCACAGGAATACGAACAGTTTCTAACAAATCTTGAAAGGGAAAGAGAACTACGATTACGTCTTTCAGAATTGTATCGTTACCGGGAGCATGGTATTACAAGACACGAAGAATGCGCTCATTTCGAACAAGTGATGGCACAAACTCAGGGGCAAAATGATGCAGTGGATCACTGGCATGAAAAGAAATCTGTAAGTATGTGTATCCACATATCTATTAACTTTTTCCACATTGCAATGGTGATTAAAATTTTTTTCGGATGGTATACCTTTTGTTTTATACTCTATTGTGTAATATCAGGTATATCTACTCGAATCTTAAAGTACATTTTATAAATATACACTCGTAAAAGCTAGTAGGATTTTTGAATTATTAAAAACATCTGTTTTTATTATTTATATTTATGTTTCTGATACATTTTAAACATATTTTATAAAAATAAACATTGATGATCATTATTTCAGTGTTAAAGGATTCTTAGGTTTCTTCTCAATGTTTCTTCATGTTTTGTTGTTTGACACAATTACGTCAAATATATTATAAAAATATTCACACGCGTTTAACACAAATGTATCGATCGAATATTACAACAGATACGAGAATATATCACTAATTATAAAAAATTTCAATAGAAGTAAACTTCTGAATACGAAATACAGAGTTTTAATTATACCGTATACACTAGCTTTTGCTTCTTCTTTCACTAATTCCATTGTTTGTGGTGCGTGTTGCCAGGCATTTGTGAACAGATTGTATCAGTTTGCATTTCACTTAGGGCAGCAGTGGGCCGTCCACACCAATACACCGCCACACCTCAAAAAAAAGGTACGGGACTATTTTAAAACAGATTATTTCAACAACCTTAATTCACGAAGATGACAACAGTACAGTAACGATTAAATTCACTAAAACAGGTGATTTTAATCAAAGGTAAATTTGTCCCCTATTATACCTTGCAGAGAAGAAGAAAAAAGTTACTCTTCCACCGACCGAAAGTACATTGCAAAAGACTTACCCAGCAGCAGCTTCTCAATCAATCAAACCAATCCCAATCGGATGACGACTCCAGCCAATCAGTGGGTGGAGCCGGATAACAATCCAAATTGTTCCAGCCAACATTCTACCAGCTCCAGTTCTGCCGTAGAAAAGAATTATACTGCGGCTATTTCCGGAAAAACTTATGCGACAACAGGAGACTCAGACGAACGGGATATAGAAATGGAAGCAGCGGCTCATCTATTAACAAAACAAGAAAAGTCTCTGTGTCTTCAACTTGATTTGAAGCCTACGCAGTATTTAACACAAAAGACGTTGTTGTTGCAAGTAAGTTTTTAGTTAGATAAAATATTTTTTATCAAAAATTAAACTTGTTGCAAGATAAGGCATATCGCGCTACTTAATTTATCGTAGGGGGTTTTTTTTTACAGAAAACTGATACATTTATTCAGACGTGATTGACGTAATAAAATTATTTTGTTATTTTATAACTTTACATTCCATATTTGTCCATAATCTCATAACTTTTGTTTTCAAAAGCTTTCTTTAATAATGACACAATTTCGTTCGATATCAGAGATATTGTCGTAGTTGTAGATAAATCTTAGGCAAAAGTACTTTTCGTTGACTCTTCAAATTTACACGTTATTTGTACGCATAAATTGTATGATTGCAGGAATATCTAAATGGTAATAGGAGATCAGGCGTTGTACCTCAGTCGGAACCAGAGAGTAAGATATTACATTATCTGGTAGCAAATGGCTGGATCGCGGCCAATTGATTAAATATGTAAAAAGTTAACGACCATTTCAACTCTAAGTCACCTTTTACTTTGCAAACTAAGTCCTAGGTATAATTGAAATTTGAGTCTGATTTAATTATCATATATAGGGCAGGTAGAGAGAGAATGTGTGTGTACATAATTTAACATGTAAAGAATATCTATTCTTTACTCTAGTTTAAATGGTGAACGTTTAAACAAATGTATTGGTGGATGAATTGTTAGGAACGATAGAAAAAAGATTAATTAACTTGTTTTATTCGTTAGCGAAACATTAATTTAGACTGTCCTTAAAATAACTCCATTAAAAAGTATAAAATTCTTTTATCAAGAGTTTTATAGTTTTTGTTAAATTAACGGTTATCGTTTATAACGATTTGACTGTCAATTTTATTGTTGATATTCTTGATGGCTTTTTAAAGACTCAAGTGTTAAATTATCAACGCCGTTCCGCATAGTATATACTTCCGCTAACATGTGTACTTTATTCTAATGAACATTGTTACCTTAGATTGTCGTTTAACTTTTAACATTACATTACAAATTGTTTAACACTTTTTGTCTAGAAAATCTCTTACACTGCCTTTATAGAGCCATGAACATATTGCTCAATTAATTCTTCCACTGTCATGTTTTCTTGTACAGACTATTAATTGCACATGCTCCTTTCTATCTGTTTCAAATGTGATTTGTTACCATACTTGACAATAAGGAAACGTAAGGAAGAAGTCACGTCGTAGTCGAGATTTCTAGATCGTTGTTTAATACAACACTTGAATGATTGGAACATATCCATCCGGGAATTTATCATCGATTGATACTTTATGTATAAGTATTTGAAAGTTGTCGGCTGGATATGTATTAAAATATTTAAATAAAAAGCACTTTAAAATATTTATATAGCTGAGATTCATGAAAGTATTGAATATTACTAGCTTAATAATAAGTGTAATGTCCTTGATAAACTATACACACATAGACAAACATACACACACAGATATTTCTTCATATTCTTATAAATTTGTCCACTAAAAAGAAGTACTCTAATTGTCTTTCGCATGCATGATTCAAGCGCAAACTAATGCATTTTATTCTATAGATTCTTGAAACGATTCAAAGGATATTCCTTATTGATAAAGGATGGTACAAAGAGCAGGTTATAAGAGGATATTTGTTATTACAATGAAGATACTATGGTATTAGATAATTTATCTGTTGCCTGTGTAATATTTGTATATATGAACGAAAAATAGTACCTTCTTAGTGATACTACTTTTAAAGCACAAAACGTATTCGCGGTATAACCTAATGAAGAGTTAAGCGTATAGTGTGATAATGATGGTGTTCGGAGCCAAACTTGTATTACAAAAAAAGACACTTTAACGTTAAAAAAAAAAAAAAAAAACTATTCATTTTCCATTGCTTCTAACGGTAGCTATTTATAATTTTAAATTATAAAATGAAGAAAGGAGGAGTAAGATATTAAATTTATAGACGAAGAGAAGATGTACCATGGTGCGCGTTATTAACAATAGCTTCTGTTTAACCTCAACGTACAAGGTGTAAGCATCGAGGAACAACACTGTTTGCTCGATAGCAAAGCTCATACCATTTGTATTCTTGTATGCTTAGGAAACTGAAAGAAATCTGAAGAAAGATTAGTCGTTTGCTTTAACGTAATTCAGTACTTCCAAGAATATCCCCGTTTACCGAAGTCTCGAACGGCTTAAATGAGAGAAAGATTAAAGCGAGAAAAGTTTATCTTGTATTATTATATATGTAGATGTAAAGAAATATGTGAAAAAGATATATATATATATATATACATACATACACATATATATATACATACATATATATATGTGTACATATATGTACATATGCAGAAAAGAAAATTGCTTACGATCATAAGTAATTATAAAAAAAAGTCATATATTTGAAGAGAAAAAAGAAGTTTAAAAAAATACTTTTCATTTCGAAGTAACACTTATTGTGGCATATTGCTTAAGTACTAAATAGCTAGATAACAAAGTAGGGAAATAGCTGCTCATATTTTTTACGGAGAGTAGAAGACTATTATCCCTTTTATTCGATGTAACTGTATTTCCTGCCCAAATTTCCGCAAATGGGCACGATAATTTTTTTACGCTCGCTTTTTCAAAGCTCGTCCTTATCACGTTTCTTCTTTTTGTTTATTTATCTTTTTTTTTTTTATTGCTTATTTCGGACCAGCACTAAAGTCGATCGATGTGTAAGTTCCGTTTATTATCGTGCGATTTTTACGATAGCGCTACCGTTTTTTTTTTTTTCTTTTTCTTTTTTATTTTGCTTAACATTCTTTCTACGTTCGTAGTACTTTTTATTTTTATTTATTGCTTCGCGGAACTTTCACATTCTTATAAGACGCTTTTGATGCACGTTTTTGCAAATCAAATATTTTGAAAGCTTTATACTTTTATTTTTTTTTTTTTTTTTCTTTTCTTCCTCGATTTACCTTAGTTCTTCGTTGTTTTCTAATCGTTGATGGTAATATGCACGGATTGACTTGTCCGTCGTTCCACTGTAATATTTCTATGAGAAATGGTCCACTGTAAGAGTAGAGACTGTTCAAACGAATGAACATAAAGTTATCTCGAACGAAGAGACCGGAACGCCTTCCTGTAGTTACTTAAAACTTGTAGTAATTTACGAAGTTGAGGAGAATAATCCGATAACGTGAAAGCATCGCGGCGATCTTTGTAACAAGTACACAAGCGCACTGCGTCTTTCCAACTTTTATAAAATTTAGGGAACGAATTGAATACATGTTTTTTTTTTGTTTCGTATCGAAAAACGACGAGATATAGTGATTTTTTTTGTTCAAAAAGGAATGAGAGTGATGGTTTACCGAAGAGTGAATGTATTGTCGTTGGATTGGAAGTGTTTCAAAATTGAATAGGATTTTTATTCTCATATGTATTTGTATAACAAACAATGAGTTTGTTGCTGCTCATTGTTCTAGAAATAATGGAAGAATTAATATTTCAAAGCGAAAACAGGCTTTCATTCTTGTACTTGAATCAAACAGTCGTTGAATGTATAAAATAAACTGTACAATAGGTATTTTCCCTTAAAATTATGTTGTAATTTTACTCTACCATTTCCCCAAGAAAATTTCTTCAATTCCTTCCTATTTGTTTCCCCTCGTATATCACAATCTTTAAACAGGACTTTTACGACTCTAATAAACAACACTGTTTATCTTCTTCGTCTTCAGCTGCGTTCAAGTTTTTTTTCATTAATTTAAGCAGCATACGTGTATTTAGAGTTACATTTTAACACATTTTCTCACGAGATAATCGTCCTTTTCTGATTTTTGCTAAATATTGCGAGAAACACGTTTTTAGTAAGTAAAAGCATTTTTTCTTCGTTGAGACCAATATTTGCTCGGTAAAGTAATTCCCGGACGTGTTTACGGTCTTAATATAACTTCTTACGTCCTTCTACTCTAAACAGCAGATTTATTTCGCGCGTTTCATACCCTGCGTCGCAAAATTCGTTTCCTGCAACCTGAGGATATTTCATATCTTAAAACTTTCCCTCCGATACATCTACGAAACGATATCGTATTACCATTCATTGAAATCACCGACTTTCCCTGTGAGTAGATTACGGATTTTTATGCATCTGTGAAAAATCTCAAACCGTATAAATCAGTAGAATGCGCATGATACGAAAAGATTCCTATAGTATCCGCGATAGGGCACTCGTTTTCCTTAACTTGTTAATTTTAGTTTCAAACCTCCCGGAATTCAGTTTCAAAAATCTCTTAAGGTAAAATCAAACAACGACGAGTACATACATTGACAGCAGGGTAAAGCAACACGCGGAATGATTACATTTTTTATTCGCTAAAAAATTAACCATTCGTCGTTGAGAAAAGGCATTGTTATTAAAAGCTTAAAAATTGTCAAAAAATAATAAAATACGCAAATGTTCAGTTTTTATAGTAAATGGTAATATTAATGTAATTAATTAAATTAAATTTATTAATTTATAATATAATATTTATAATATTTATAATATATATATATATAATAATATTCATAATTTCATATACTATTGAATTAAATTAAACTAAATTAAATTAATGGTAATAGTAATATTTTATCTCACGCGACGGGTATACGTTTGGAAATAAAGTTTCGGATTGACGCGTATACACGTCGAACTCAGTTAACAGATGAAACAAGCCTCGATGTAAACACGGCTGTACGTAAATATCGGCGACAATAGCATCTATTGCCACAGATTACGATTTAATTATCCATATTTTAACTGTAATATTATGCTGTAAATTGTTCCCATCTTGGTCCTTCCAACCTAATCTAACCTAACCCCAATCGTTAAATTATCGTAACGTTATGCAACATAGCGAGCATAAATCTCGTTAATTTCTAAGATCTTGACCGACTTCAGAAACTTTCTGAGACCTTGAGACAGCTAGATATACCTGTTATATATAGCCTCATTTATTAATTACCGTACCTGAATCGAGCAACACTATCGCGCTACTCCGTCTAGCCTGAAAATTCTAAACTCAGATCCTCGACATGTTGTACGCAACGCTTTTGTCCGCATTTAGAATAATCGACGATTATAATTGTCCCTGAAACGTATGTGCCTGGAATAAAGGATCGCTAATAATACGTCACATTAGAGAAGTCTTCGACATTTCTTACATCGAGAGGCTCTCACGTCTTGGCCATTTCTTTTTTCTTATCTCTGCACGTCCTTCGCCGCCTGTTCCAATGTCGTGTAATTTTCCGATTATGGTCTTTTTACAGTCTCCTTATTGGCGTTATCGTTCCGTAAACGCAAACGCTTTACAATTCTATTGCTCTCTTCGTTTGGATAAATTTATCGTACTTCTTTCTCAACGGTGATTAAGCATATTCGCGGATTTTGTGCAACAGGATCTGATTGGGTCGATTCTCTCAGCGAATAGGTTCGTTCTAAGCAACGTTTGCGATCGTATCCTTCCTCGTCCTGAATTCTTTCTGAATTCAACGCGAGTACACGCTTCGTTCGTATTTGTTCATTCCGGAAATTTTCCCCTCGTGTTCTTCCATGATTTTGTTATTCTCGTCTAGTAACGCGTGATTTGCAATCGATTAAAACATTCTCCATCGATTCCGCGAAGCTTGGGAATAAATCATTCGCTTCGTCACTCGGTTTTATATATAAAACGATATCACATTATCATGGATTTCGACGTTTCATGTTCGAAATTGTCTGCCTAAACGATTATGGCATACGTTTGACTCATTAAGGCCCAACCATTAATAGTTTACCCATTAATTGTGATATATATTATATGCAATATATATTTGAAATTGATATTTATAAGATGTAAAATATGGATATGTAAATTGATATGTAATTGTACTATATATTATATGGAATTTATCATATGTATTATATATTTGAAATTGATATGTATAATATATAAAATATAACACATAAAGTTATAAAAGTTGATATGTAATTATAATATAAATTTATTTGAAACTGATATGTACAATACATAAAATATTATACGTGAAGTTATAAAAGTTGATATGTAATTGTAATATACATTATATGTAATTTATTATATGTATTATATATTTGAAATTGATATGTATAATATATAAAATATTACACATAAAGCTATAAAAGTTGATATGTAATTATAATATGTATTATAATTGTAATTATATTAATATGTATTGTAATATATTACATGTAATATATATTTGAAATTGATATTTGTAATATATAAAATATTATATGTAATATACTATGTATATAAAAATTGAATTTGATATTTATAGTATATAAGATATTATACGTGAAACTATAAAAGTTGATATATAATTGTAATATGTATTATATGTAATATATTATGTATATAAAAATTGAAATTAATATGTATAATATATGAAATATAACATGCAAAGCGATAAAAGTTGATATGTAATTATAATATAAATATATGTGAAATTGATATTTATAATGTATAAATATGTAATTGTAATATGTATTATATGTAATTTATCATATGTATTATATATTTGAAATTGGTATGTATAATATATAAAATATTAAACATAAAGTTGTAAAAGTTAATATGTAATTGTAACATGTATTATAATTGTAATTATATTAATATGTATTGCAATATATTATATGTAATATATATTTGAAATTGATATTTGTGATATATAAAATATTATACGTGAAGCTATAAAAGTTGATATATAATTGTAATATGTATTATATGTAATATACTATGTATATCAAAATTGAAATTGATATTTATAATATATATAATATTATACGTAAAGCTATAAAAGTTGATAAGTAATTGCAATATATATTAAATGTATTATATTATATGTAACATATTATATGTGATATATATTACAATTGGGGTATCGTTTCCCTGTATCTGATAAAATCGTAAAGCTATGCATTTCGTAAAAAGGTAAAATCTGGATGGAAGAAACAAGGTGAATAAGGATATCGAACGAATCTTTGGAATTCTCTTTCGTAGCCACGCTATTCGAAAATAGAATGCGATAATATAAGTTGATTGAGGCAGATCGCAAATGGTTCGATGATTGTTCCACTGACTAGACGCGTAAATAACACTTGAAGGTGATTCAGACAGGATAACACGACATAAAATCGTTGCATCGGAACAGATAAGATCGTTAGGATTGTTTCTATAGCGTTTGCGACGGTCTTTTTCTTCAGAAACAAGCGACAAAGAAAAAAAAGTCCCATTGTAGGAATAAAAAGTGAATTGCTTACACGGTTTAATAATCTCCCTTTTTCTTTAATGAAACCTGTCTTTCTACAGCTTCGTGCAATTCACACGCGTCAAACATAATTTACGGCAACATTGTTCCTTCCTTCCCCGAAGGTACAGACGTTTCGATCGTCTTTCGTTTCTCAATTGCGATGTTCTATTGCCGATAGTATCGTTACGCAGTTCTTCCTTTCTAAACGTCATCGGAAAAATGTTAGGATCGTCGTGGAGAAACGAAGAGATTCGACGCACACGGCTCCATAATAACGCGCGCGATAAAAATAAACTAAAAAATAAAAATTATAAATTTTCAAAAGTCCGATAATCCAGCAGATATCTTTTGTTTTTCACATCGTTCCTTGTATCAAGTATGCGTTTTTATGGATATTGTATAACAGCTGCGATTAAATAAAACTTTTTGTGCATACGCGAATTTAATACGTTTATAAAACCAGATTACGATTATAGTACAGTTTATGTTAAACGCTATTGCGACAGAGTTGCAAAGTCCGAAAGCAAAGTTCGAGTACCGTGCGATTTCGTTTCTTAAATCGTACGTCCTTGAGAAGATTTATTTGATAAACTACTTGTTAATCCGAAATGTTGTTCAGCCCCCGAAATATTCTCTTCGATTTTAGGCGTACGATATTACACGTATCAAAGAAAAAAGAGAACATTTAATGGAAACGATATCAGAAACAAATTGCTGTTTCTTCCCTGAACGTTTATATTTTCCATTTCGTATTGTATTACACGAACTCGTTTCGCGAACAACACTCGAATAGGTAGCAATGAGACTATTTTTCTTCGAAATATACTTTGCTCGCGATCTACAATATCTGCCAAGAAGGCAAGAAATCAATATCCTGATATTGCGATGAATAATCATATTTTTCATTGGAAACGCTTCTGACGCTTTTCTCCTTCCTATGAATTTCTCATTTAATATTCGCAACTGGAATTTTCTCATTCTCGTTTGTACAATTAATTATAAAATTATTTTGTACAAAAATCGTGACGCTCGATAGATACCGTGTAGTATGCAAATATTCGAAATAGTTATGAATAGTTATTAAATATGACCAATAGTTTTCATAATTTTCCTCTCTTTTTCTTTTCTTATTTTTTTTTTTTTTTTTTAATTTACGCGATCGACAACTAGCTGGTTTTAAATTCGACGTAAAAAACAGGAAAATCAAAAGGCAACGTATTTGTCGTACATTCATTTAAGTCGAGTAACGTGAAATAGCGCTTCGAAGAATATCTTTCTATAGTCACATATAACCTGATGAATGATTTAAGAATATGCTTTTTGGACATGCTTTTTACGCTCACTCTCGGCTCGTTATTGAATTGCTGCTCGAAGCGGAGAACGAATGAAATTATTTATCAAGTTGCAATTTTTGAAACACATTCGCTTAGAATTTCTAATTAAGATCTCTCCATAATAGATATATAGATAGGTAGATATCTATAACAGACAGATATAGGTCTCTCTATAATATAGATCATATAATATCATAATATAATATAGATCGTTTGCTAATTCGATAATAATACACGCAGAGGAAAACAGTGTACATTGTGTTCTGGTTTGAACTACTTTAGGCGAAGTCTTAAGAGACACGAATGCGACACGAACTATCCGATATCGTGGAAAAAGATCGAGGCAACGATACATTTAAGTTCTTCAATTATATCGCGCGTCTCATGCTCTTTCGATTCGTATGATCTGTCGTAGAATTAAAATAAAAATGCAAGGAAATGAAATACTCGTTATGAAACTGTATACGTGCTATAAGGTTCTTCTTAATGACTGTCATCGTGTTTCAATAACAGGGGAAGAAAACACAGGAGGAAGCTGTTCCTACGCTTTTTCTCATCCTCCTATCTTCGCGAATAACCATTTAACTACTTAACCATTTAAACATTTAACCATCGACAAAACAAGTTAAAATTTGAAATTATTCGAAAAATTGAAAAGAGAAAGTAACTGCCGAGAGATCGTCGTAAATCTTAATACACAACAGGAATTTATGGCTTCAACATAGTGAGAATTTTATTTCATTTATTCTATATTCATTATCTAATATAATTTATAGTAATTTGTCGTTTTTCGATGTAAATCTGTGTACATGGAGAAGCACAAATTACGTATTATTGGAATAAAATTCATTTCCTTTTTACTGCCCATAATTTCTTCTTTATATTTTTTTTTCTATTTTCTTTCTCTTTTCTTAGCTTTCTTTCCCTTTCTTTCATACACAGAACTATGCTCACTAACGAAACATAGTTCGACAATCGTTCGATTTTACGAATAATAATTAATTTTACGATATTTTATTTTCATCTTATTCCTCTAAACTATATTAGCTCACTCGTGTTTAATTTCCACGCGTCTCACCGCCATTTAAATATTTAACCATCAAGAAAATAAAACAACAAATCTCGCGTTAACATTAAAATAAAATTATTTCACGATCTTGTCTCCGTTCATATTTATCACCACTTACTTTAAAGTCACAAAAGAAGATTCAAAATAAAGGAGCGAACGATTCCATTTACCGTTAATATTATTCACCGCGCTTTTTTTTTTTTCACCCATTTGTAGACATCTTCTGTAATTAAAATGTAAAGCTACGGAAGAGGTTTATCGCGTGTTTTACCGATACAGACGCGCGTACGTCGGTCAAGTTTTAGAAAAAAAAAAAAAAAACACGCTTCATTAAAATGCTCGTCATCGTCAATAAACGAGCCCGAGCATTTCGCTGGAAGTAGGAATTAAACGATGGCATAGGTATAGCGTGGGTTTTCAAGTAGCGATCGGCCTGTGTGAGTCGTCGTTCTTCCCACCTTTGACCACCTTCAACCTCCACGATTAATCCTACCACCAGAGACTGGACCATATATAAGTATCATGAGCCAGAGGATTTCTAGAATCGTAGTTTAATCGTGGCTCGCACGTCCAGGTGAATGTCTGGAGTGTTTACAGTGTCTGCTGTTCCGTGAATTATCCTCGACTAGCGATAAACGTAATATAAAACGTGGACGTTCGTCGTCTTATAATGAAAGGTTGGTAGTCAGCTACGGTTTCAATCGGCTGCAATTTTCCGATTTTCCAATTCCGTGGAGCAAAATAACGAGCTTGGAGAACGTCCGAGTACAACGGTTTCTTGTAACTTTAATTTTATTAATTAGGAGCTCGGTTGCACGATTGCAGCTCATCATCGTTGTAAAGGAAGGGAAGAACGATCGATGTAGTTGTTGGGAAGGTTTCTGCTTCGTAAAGTCTTTTTGAGAACGCGTCACGCGTCCAATCTTCGATTTTGTTTCTCCATCTTATTTCCATCGATTTTGTTGAAAATCACGGTAATTCCGAGAAGATGCAAGCTAATCGGTAAAATCGAGCGTTACATTTTCAAACAGTACGCTGCGAAGCTTGTCGTTTCATAAAGGTTTTCGAAGGTCCATACTGAATTTATAAAAGTCTTCCAATAGTATCTAATTCTTTTAGAAGTAAATAGATATTAATCGATAAAACAAGATATCAATTAACGTTAAGTTTCCAAATAGAGCTTGACGAAGGTTTCTGTTGCGTAGCATTTTTCGAGTGGTCGTAAAATTTACAACGTGTGTTCTAATTATAATTTTCAATTTCTTTTCCGTAGCTATGCATCAAGTACTGATCTGCCTGTTCCTCATCGTGACAATCGTCTACGCGCTTGCCCGACCCGATGACTCAACCCCCAACATGTTTTCCAAAGATGCTACCTCTGCAGGAAAATACACAGATAAATTTGACAATATCAATGTAGACGAAATTCTGAACAGCGATCGCTTGTTAAATAACTATTACAAGTGTCTGATGGGCGAAGGAAGATGCACTCCTGAAGGAAACGAACTCAAAAGTAAGTGATAATATACTATATGATTCGTCTTATTGCGGAAAATATCGAAACGTGTTCGCTATTAACCGTATAAATGATATTTCTGCATTAATTAATTAATTATCCTACTTAACATTTTATGACCTGAGTTTTTGTTTACTCGTGAAAGAATATTTGTAATGTGACTAGTTTCGCACTCTATATACGTTTTCTATATTGCTATTACATATACTATACATATTAATCGTCTGTATATATGTTATAAACAGAGCATCATGATGTAGTAATAAATGATACAATATAATGGATATATAACTAAAATAAAATTTGAAACAGGAACAGACATATTATACGCAATTAACTTCTCGGTCATATAACGTTACATCGTATAAAGATTTTATACGTACATATTCTATACAAAAAATTAATATAATTAATAATAATTGTGCACTCTATTATTAGATATATCTACCATGCTTTGATTATGTAACGTTATACGATTTTCAAGTAATTTCTTATTATTATTCCAATTTGTCATAAGAATCGCATTGTCGCTGGAGTTTTATTTTTACTCTCAATGCCTTTATATCGTCAGTTTCATTATATCACGTATTAATTCAATCATTTCCATATATTATATATATCTACTATTATAAATGAAACGAGAAGCAAATAATTACACTTAAACATCAACTATCCATTTCCTTTTCCATCGTTTAAGGATAAGATCAATTTGATATATTTTTCCAAGCGCAATGCAATATTCTTTGACATTTTGTATTATTTCTTTCTCCGATATATGCCATTGATCGGTAAACAAATCATCGCCGAAAAGCCGGGTCAATTTACCAAATCTCCTCCAAATGTTATCCATTATTCTGCAACACATTCGGCTCCCATTTTTCTCCGATTGATGTTTTGAAATTTAGTCAATCAATGTTTCTGTTTTCATCTTTCAGAGGTTCTACCCGATGCTCTGGCCACCGAATGTCAGAAATGTTCTGAAAAGCAAAGGGAAATTATTAGGAAGGTGATCCAGTTCTTGGTCAAGAATAAGCCAAAATTATGGGAGGATCTCGCGAACAAGTACGACCCCGAGAAGAAATACAGACTCAAATACGAGGAGGAAGTGAAGAAGCTCGGCGTAGAAGTTAATTAAACGTTATTGATCGAGCGCAGGAGATTCGAACTCTTGATTGTTTAGAAACAAATGCGATTATCCTTTCCGAAAATTATTCACGCTTCTAATAAACACGTAAACGACTAACGATCGAATGACAATAGGCAAGCGAATGCAGTATTTATATGTATATGCGAAACAAGTGAAAACAAAAAAAAAAAAAAGAAAGCGATCTCGAGACGGCGGATTGTGTAATTTTATAACGCAAGAGAAATAAAAATCGATTTGAACAAACGAGCCCTAGTTGTTATTTATTTTCGAAAAATAAACATTCCCAGGAACAATTGGTCGTGCTAGCCGGCACCTGTCGTTCGTACCTTCCTGTTTTCGATTTCGCGCACGAAAACGATTTCGTTTCAAGCGATTTCGTATTCATCGAGTGATTCGGTATCGGGTCGTTGTATCATTGTCAACTTTCAACCAGTTTGGAACATCAAGCGACTTCGAAACAGCCCATTACATAATTATAAAAGCGATCTTGGTGATTTTACTAAACGCGACGTCGATAATATGCTGTAATTTTCTTCGCATCTAATAATTATTAATGAAGAGACGTCATCGTTATGTGTGTTGTAATTGAAGTGTAAATAACTTAAATATTAGACGAACGCGTAAATTCGTAAATGAGTTTCGAATGATAGTCTTTCTTTAACCAATCGGGATATTTTTCATCGAAATATCCTTCATAGTTTCTAGATTCTCGTGGTTTCAGCTTACGAACGTAATTGATTTTCAGTGGAGAATTAAAAGAGCTATATTTTCCATGACATTAATA
Source organism: Bombus superbus (assembly GCA_014737385.1). Lineage (NCBI taxonomy): Eukaryota > Metazoa > Arthropoda > Insecta > Hymenoptera > Apidae > Bombus > Bombus superbus. The sequence goes on from JACXIK010000008.1 coordinate 1,116,809, forward strand.
AAATTAACCACATATTAATCCACTATGTTCGCAAGCTCTTAAAAACTCGTATTCTCTTAAAATTTTATCGCAGAATGTAGCAGAGAATCTTGCTTTCGTATGTGCTTTGTTTCTTTCTATTGGGTTGGCAACTAAGTGATTGCGTATTTTAAATAAGAAGGAAAATTAAAAACTTTTGCTTAAAAACTCTATATAGTTTTAACTCTAACTAATAACTCTATAATAACTCTATTCAGTCAGGTATTGTCCGTTTTTGCCGATGACCTTTTGCCATTTTTCAGGCAGTGTCATAATTCCATGTTCATAAAACTTTTTACCAGCAAAAAACTGAATTAAATGTGATTTTACATCATCAGCTTCATTAAAAATTTTACCATTTAAGTTCTGCATGGAACAAAGTAAATGGTAATCTGAAGACGCAAGATCAGGATTATATGGTGGTGACAACACATCCCAATTTAGTTCCAATAATTTTTGGTGAGTGACCAAAGATCTGTGGGACTTTGCATTATCCTGCTGGAAAACAACACCCTTACGATTTGCCAATTCTGGCTGCTTTTCTTGGACTGCATCTCTCAGTTTGGCAAGTTGTTGAATATACACGTTTGAATTAATGGTTTCCTGGTAAAAGTTCAAAGTACAAAATTTCTTTATAATCCCACCAAACTGACAGCATAATTTTTCTTTTTTGGCGAATCTTAGCTTTTGGTGTCGTCTGGGCTGGTTCATCTTGCATCACCCACGATCTATTCCTATTAACGTTGTTATAAACTATCCACTTTTCGTCGCCAGTAATTAGTCGTTTCAGAAATGGATCAATATCGTTGCGTTTCAGAAACGAATCGCAGATGCTAATGCGTTGCGTCAAATGAATTTCCTTAAGCTGATGAGGGACCCATAAATTGAGTTTCTTGACATAGCCAAGCTGTTTTAATTTTTTTTTAATGCATGTATGCGATACATTGAGCTTCTCTGCAATCTCATGCGTTGTGTTATGACGATCTGAATCGATAATGGCCTTGATATGGATCTCATCAACTTCAACTGGACGGCCAGATCGTTGAGCATTTTTCAGTGAAAAATCATCAGAACGAAATTTAACAAACCAATTTTGACACTGTCTTTTTTTCAAGGCTTCATTCCCATATACGGCACATAACTTTTTATGTGCTTGCGATGCGTTCTTGTCTTTTCGGAAATAATACAATAAAATATGTCTGAAATGCATGTCTTGTTCTTTCATTTTTACATTGGGATAAAAACGGAACTAAATAACTAACCGATTCCTTTACTAAATTAAAGGTGGAAGTCCAAACAGCAAGAAAACAATACAGGTTAAGTGCTTTGAACACATTGACAAAACAAAAGAATATACTAAGACCTCCTATTGACAAAATCCACAATCACTTAATTGCCAACCCAATATATTTTCTATGCCATTAACAAAATTAACCACATATTAATCCATTATGTTCGCAAGCTCTTAGAAACTCATATTTTCTTAGAATTTTACCCCAGAATGTAGCAGAGAACCTAACCCCAATCTTGAGACCTTGCGGACCAGGCACTTTATTTCTAATTATGTCCAGTGGCTAGATACCTTCTTGTAGAAGAATATTTTTCAATCACTCGTAGTTTGCTGGTAGTTAAAAATCATATTCTCTTCCTAAATCATTTTAACGGTTATAAGTAAATAAGTATAGAATAAATAAAGTATAATTAAGAGTAAGTTTAAATATATACGTTTTCGAGAAATAAGCTACTTGTCATCCTCTCTTCTTTATTTCAACTCGTTGACAAAGTGAGAAATCCGAGAACAAGAGGTCTGTAAAAGCAAGAAGCCATAATTTTTTGTGATCGAATCAACAATAACATTGTTTGGTGGAAGACGAATATAAATATGTATAAAACTTTGTCACCCTAGTGTTAGCGACCCTGACATTTTGTATGCTGTTGGACCAATCACTTTTTCATTTGCCGCCATCTCGATCCTTTCGCTGGTTCTTCGTGTTCTTCCTTGTCCCGTTCGGGAACAAAGTTAAGCCAAAGTTAATAGTGTACTTGATACGTAATGAGCAACTGACTGGAGCCATCCATGTTTCTTCTTCCTATGTCATCTATGTAAATTTATGAAATTTATGTAAATCTATCCCATATTGTAGCCGGCAAGCAAAAATTAATAATATATATATTAATAATAAAATTAATAATATATATATATATTATTATATTCAATATGTATATATATATATATATTAAAAAGTCATCATTTCGTCTGAAACTTTCTCATTTCGTTATAGATTTCATAACCATACTATGTACATATTACTTTCTAAACTTTGAGAGTTATAATTATCCTTACAGATATCCATATTGACATAATCTCTTGGCATTTCCGACAAATCATCGACAAACATTTCTGTAATGTCCTTCATTCTTCCATTAATATCCATATTTAAACGATTTAAAAAATTAATTAACGAATCAGTAAAAAGCTTGGAACTTTTGCCACATGTTATATTTAATTGTTTTTAGTCTGCAACATAAAAAAATATGAAATGCCTCATTAATAGAATCTCGCGTCATGTTAATAATCATGTTTCTATTTAACAACTACAATTTACATGAAAATCTTTACTTCCATGATTATATTATATATTATAGTTGGAATTTGGATCATCATATGATAGTCTCTTTAACATATTTTTAAACTTCCTTCTATTATGAAAGAAAGTATAGTATTTCAATATTTGGTAACGGTTTTAATATTGTTAATCATCAAATTGATTCCTCTTTAACTTTCTGAAACTCCTTTTTATCGCCAAAGCAAAGTACTACGTTGTGCCGAAAGTTTCTTTCGTTTTGTAAGGAAATAATGGAGCTCCACATTCACTGTTTTATATTATTTTTTTCCAATTATATATGATCATAATAATAAAAATAGAACAAAATAGTTCATACGTGATTGAATAAAATAATATAAAACGAAAAGAGGTTGTGCATTTATTATTTCCTTACAAAAAAAAAGAAACTTTCGAGACAACCTAATACAACATTTAGATATTCAATGACAAATTTAATTTTTTTTACAGCTAAATTATTAGTAGGTTAATTAATTGATTCTTTCCTTAATTTTCTTTAAACTTTCTTCTATTACAAAAACAAATTATAATATTTCTCTATTCACTGACAAATTTCTTATTCTCGATATTATTTCAATATTATTTTCAAATATTATATCATATAATCACAGACAAGGTACAGAATAGACATGACATGTAATCCTTTTTTGTGTCCCACATTTTGGGGTATTACGACCTTTCCATTTTTGTGCCACAAGTGATGATATTGATTCAATATAGTAGCGATTTGAATCGAAACTAAAGTCTTCTAAGAAGTTACAAATAGAATATAAAATGGATGTTCTAGAATCACAAACAAGGTATAGAATTTTATACTTACACGTAGATCCGCCTGCGAAAATTGCAACACAGTTTATAGGTAACTCAAACATACCAATGAAGAGGCCCAACAAAAAGATCAGGAAAATCAACAAAGAAACAAAAGGACCAACAAAAAATCAAAAAGATCCACAAAAATTTGCTTCAAAGAAGTACATCAACTTTCATAAATCTTGTACGTCTTTTGTGATGTCTTGAGAGATATATGACGTTCTGTAATATCTTGAAATGTCCTATGATGAAAGTCAATAGTTTGCTTGTTGTCTAACAAAAGGAAAGAGAATTATGTAAAGATAATTAACAAAAGATTATATATATGCATATATGTAAAAATGTGTTTATATATATATATATACACACACATGCAATAGGCCCTAAACTGCAGGTTGCACAATTTTTAGGTTACTTACATTTTTCAAATAGTAGTATTAAAAAATATTAATACTTGTATTGTTTTTAATTTATGACATAAGTTAATTATGTCATAAATTAATATTATTTATCGATAAGATATTTACATTACAAATACAAAATCTTGTATGTTTTATTACAATACAATATATAATCTGTATTACATAAAAAGAATTGAATAACTTACGTAAAAAATTCATTTGTTTCATGAATTGTAGTATTTTTTATGAAAATAAATATTGTAAAAACACAATGTCATGCTATTAATATAATACAATACCATTTACACATAACAATGTAATAAGTATTTGACTCACCTGCGCCCTGGTGACAGAAATAGAAATAAAATTTGAAATTACACCTTCTCGAGCGATAGTATATTGAAAATTGGTAGCAATTGTAATGAATTCGTTACTATAAATGTGGAAAATTTAATACACATGGACATATCATCGCTTTAAAATGGCGAGAATCTTGAATCGTTCTGTACTCAGAATTATTGACATATTGCGGATAGATCATGGTTATGAATATTTTAATGCTTGAGGTCGATCACGAAAATTCTTGTATGTTCATCGTTGTCATTTAGAGAGAAGCAATTTATATCCTGGATATAGGTAATAATAGGTATGTAGTAATAAAGCGAGTAGTCCGCAATATGTGAACAAAATTTATACTGTACAATACATAGTTTACTGTACTTACGATTTATCGTATTTTTATGTAAATAGTCGGATATTGAAATAAATTTAACAAAAATCCAGACGATGGCCAGGTAACAGAAGGTGGTACGTGAATCAAGTGCAGCCTGCTGGTAGATTTTGAAGTAAAAATTTGAAATTATACCGTTTCGCGCGGCGTCATATTGAAAAGAGGAAGTAACTGCTGAGAGCTCGTCGTAAATCTTAACATACAACAGGAAGTCATGACTTCAAAATAGTAAAAATTTTATTTCACTTATTTTATATTCATAATCTAGTACAATTTATAGTAATTTGTCGTTTTCCGATGTAAATCTATGCTTATTGGTTTTTAATCAAAGTTACCTATATCGAAAAGCAAAAATTACATATTATTGAAATAAAATTCATTTCCTTTTTACTGCCCTTGACCTTTTTCCTTGATAATCTGTTCTTTATCTTTTTTACTTTCTTTCTCTTTTCTTATCTTTCTTCCCTTTCTTTCATACACCGAACTATGCTTATTAACGAAATATAGTTCGACAATCGTTCGATTTTTCGAATAATAATTAATTTTACGTTATATTACTTTCATCTTATTCCTCTAAACTATATTAGCTAATTCGTGCTTAATTTTTACGCGTCTCGCCGCGATTTCAATGTAAATTATTATTTTTTTATTTAAAATTTAATATCGAATTGTTAAAAATATATCCCTTCGTGAACATTCGACTTTCCGGCTCCCCACTCCTCGGCAACCGAACTTCGATGGATAAATCGCGGTACGGAGGTCATTCTACCGACCGAAATTCTAACCGATTAGATGTTTCTGCGTATCATTCCGTGTCAGGGCGTCAGGTATCCCTTTTCTTATTATATAATACGTATTTTTCTGCTGCGTAAACTCATTTTACTGTTAATTTCATTTAATTCATATACGTTTTTATTCAATTTTTTCTTAAAATCTCTTAGTAAGTTATATTTTTTCTTTATATTATTTTGTTAGTTTGCCGGTAGTTCGTGCAATAAGTTTTCAGAAGCAACTTAACTTTGATCATTGATTCACTTTATATAATTTGTTCTTCTTATACGTTTATTTTAATGCTTCGGTTTTCTTTTGTTCTCAGGTTTCTCTTCGCTTGCGGAGAAAATTTCGAGGGATCAGAAAGATGCCACGAAATTCGTAAGGACTCCACGACGCCTGATCAATCTGGTAGATTCTTATGCAAATATGGTAACATTTAATTTATTCTGATGAAAGCAGACGTATTCGTGAGTTTTCATAACGTTCTCTTTTTAGTGAATAACTGTTAATATCTATTTGTTTAATGTATGTAGAATAATAGAATATATATTTAATCGGCATACATTGTTGCAAACGATTCGTAGCATCAAAGTCATTAGTACGTAATGTAACAGAATTATAAATAATTTTATACAAAGATGAAGACGGAAAAGATTAATCGCTTTGGTTATTTCGAACGTATCAAATTAGTTTGGTAAAAGTAAAGTATGTTAAATGAATTGCTCTATTGCGTAACGTTAACGTTAAATTCTTTAAAGTTCTATGTAAGAGAGAAATTGAAATTTTACTTTTACATTGTCTCGAATTTTCTCCAATAATACTATCATTCTGATCTTTTTCAATAATGTGTGCTAGTTCTGAAAAGGGAAACTGTCGCAGACAAGCTCGAATACGTTCTACGCTTCGCGTTTCCTGCTTGTTGCACAGATATCTTATTGAATTGGCAACAAAAGCATTCCATATTTAAATAATACGAAATACATTTTGAAACTCTAATAATGGACACTCAGAATAACAATTCTTACAAATTGCATTGCAAAATATTCATAGACCTTTTTAGTGCGTATTAAAAAATATTATATAAAGTGTGTTATATAATATAACGGCATGCTTTATGTTCTTAATAATATATTTTATCGTTTATGCTAAATGAATAACGAGTAGTTCGTAATTTTGAAAAAGCAGTATTTTCACAAATGATCAATGAAAAGAAGAAAACTGTGAAGAAAACTAAGAATGAAACTATATAGACTATTTTACTTCTTTCTCTTCTCCCCATCTCAACCTTTTCTTCCGGACATTTTTTGTGACCGCACGCAATGCGGTCGGTAGAGTCAGTGTTTGTTCGTTATATTGCTTTTAGTTTCTTTTAGAGCATCATAGCTCTTATTAAATTCAATTATAAAATCACACGCGAAATTAGAGTCAGTGGTGTGTTCGAGATTCAACGGAGAATGCCATTCCCGGAGCTTAAGAATGTAAGTATTTTTCTATATTGCACTCTAATTTATTTTATTGCTCGTATTTAACTCGAACTATTATTCATTTCTATCGAAAAAAAATTTTAAGTTTCAATACCGAAATACGTAATAAAAATGTTTAACTTTCGTAGTAATTGAACTTTATTAAGATTTCGATGTATTTTTATATAAAAATTTCAAGTTTGCGTGGAATTTGATTTTAAAAAACGTTTGAATTTACGTTTTCTGATAATCAAAAGTATTTTTTCAAGAACAAATTACTATTGTATTTCAAATATTTTGTTACAGATTCCTCGCAATATTCACTCCGGTTAACAGTGAACTTCAAGAATGTAAGTATCCGCGCACATTGTATTTCAATTAATTTTATTTCGTGTATTTTGTAGTAATTATCGTTAGTTAAAAAAATAAAGTCCGGTGTTTAATTTTTATATTAGAGTATCAATTCTTATAGTAGTCGGAAAACTCTGAAATTTGAATTTTTCTTATTATTAAAGTTCCAAGTTTTCGTAGAATTTCATATTTCGTTGTCCTAAATCGTTCGAACTACCATCACCGTTTCTCGGAAAAAATTATAATATTCCATATTTTGTTACAGTTTGGATCTACTCTTCATTTCTTCTACGTTTCATCGAATACCAGAACGTACATGATCCTGTTCCTCGCATCTATTGGTGAGTCGTATACATTTCTGTTCCTCTGGTCATTCAATCATGCCGTAGGATGAAAGGTCCGAATCGGCATGGGTGACTAGTTGTATTACGAGCATAGTGATTTTTTTATGTTTTATCTATTAGCTCAGGATAGGTTTTCTTGCACCACACAGTTTTAAATATTCAGAGTTCATTAAGTAGTAACTTCGTTACTATGAAAATTTCGATTATTATGAAAATTATTTGAATGCTTGTGACGATTAGATTCAATTTTATCTCTTATTTTACGATAGCACAGAACAAATTTATTATTTGAGTTCTATATTCAGTATAATTTCTGTTAAATGTGAAATAATGGAATATGAAAGTATAAGTAAAGTTCAATTTTGTCTATAAAATGTATAAAATTTCAAGTGCAAGAAGACATTTCGCGAGAGGTGGATTTCAGAATCAAAACAAGTTTTGAATGTTTTTTTATGTTTTAAAAATATGTTTTGATAAAGGAATCGCCCGATGATATTTCCATTCAATATTCAGTTAATATTTCAAAAATTGTTGAATAAAGTATTAAAGTAGAGTAAAGAATAGAGTCACTTTTTTTTTTTTTTTTTTTTTGAATAATTAAATTATTGAAATTGAGATGAAATTAAACTATTATCCGCTTAGATGAAAAATATTTGTTAATTATATTTTTAGAGCAGGATTTTCAGGATTGATTTTTTCCATGTTTATTGCCAGGATCCCATTTATGTGCCCAGGTGCTACTGAGTGGGAGAAAGGCAATGAGCATGATGATTAGTTGATAAGTTTGATTTTTTTTCATCGACTGTCGTTGCGTTAGTGTATCGTGCACGACGTATTTTCCACTGTGTGTGTATGGTTAGGCTGTGGAATTGCGTCGTTTTTACTATTTGTTACAATCTTCATGTGTGAATCCAATTTCATATTGATTACGTAAGATACAATGTTCTATTCTATTAAAATTATTTCTTTGATTGTTCACACATGATTATATATATATATATGTATATAATGAATACAATAATGATTATAAATATCATCATTATCATTATCGCATGATTATGTATTAGGTTGTGTAGAAAGATTCTTTCTTTCTGGAAGGAAATTATAGATACACAACTTTTTCTCATTTTATACTATTTTATTCGATCATATACGATCCATTCTGTTCTATTTCTATTATTATGATCATACATGATTCGACAAAAATAATATGAAACGGAAAATATGGTGCATCCATTGTTTTCTTGCAAACGAAGGGATCTTTTGGGGCGGCCATTTCGTTAGGGCACGCCGTGTTAGGTTATTAGGGACTTTGGTTGTCTCGGAAGTTCTTTTTCTTTTGTAAAGAAATTATAGATGTACAATCATTTTCCGTTTTATATTACCTTATTCAATCATGTATAGTTCATTTTGTTCTCTCTCTATTATTGTGATCATATATGCTTCGACAAAAATAATATGAAACAGAAAATGTGGTGCATCCATTATTTCCTTGCAAGACGAAAGAATCTTTTGGAACAACCTAATATATATGATCATGAATTAAAATAAAAATTCAAATATATATAATACTTTTACGCAATGGTCTCTAGCCATCGTCAGTCGATTTTAAATTGTATATAAATTAGAGTGTGAAAGTTGAGTACAAAACTTGGGTGTCGGAGGCGTCCCGGGACGTCTCTCTAGAGTAGGTCTTTTGCGCCCGAGTTATGCGTGAGAACCGTGGAGTGAATGTGTTGGTGAGCTTGTGTTTTGCCATTTTTTAAATATAGGTTACCGGGCAGGACAGGTAGCATATTTTCTGGTATGAATGTTTATTGTAAGTAGGTAGGGCCGGGCAGGTTGGCACAGTCTTCCGTTGCGTGAATCCGTTTTCGCGTGTCCAACCTGTTTCAGGAAATCTGAACTGAAAAATCGACGGCTAAGCTGATATCGCAAATGGATCATGCCATTTGTCTTGAGCTTTGCCTATCGATTTTTACGGATCGAACGTTCGTCGCTCGAGTACGCACGTGCGTACAGACAGCGATCGTCGAATTCAAGAAAGAAGAAAGAACAAGACTACGAAAAGAAGACTACGAAATGAAGAGGCCCGACAAATTGTCATAGAAGAGGGCCACTACTAATGGCTTTCCATTCTCTGGATAATCCAGAGGATGGAAAATCATCCTTGTTATTACTTTATCACTATGCTCGCTTTTGGTGTCTGTAACATTTGTTGTTTCGGCCGATCTATATGTCGGCCCTCCACCATATTGGGTAAATCGCGGTTTTTGTATTAGTGTTGCGAGGTATTGATTACGGTTTGAATTAGTGTTGCGCAAGAAAGATATTCGCGTTTATTTTAGTGTTTCAAAATATGATATCAGGATTGTCTTTAGCAATCTTTATCATAAATTGTCGGAATTTTTTAGAGTTGCTACATATTAGAGTTTTTTTTGTATGCTTTAAAGCTTTTTCTTTCCTTTATATTATATCCAATTTTTTTCCATTGGATCTGTTTCTTTTTTGCAAAAATAATAAAACTTTGCGATTTGCTTTGAAAAATTTCCGTTTCATAACTATGTATAGAAAATACTGCTAAAATTTACAAAATTATGAATGTTTTTCGGGTGGAATGGAATTCCATTAAGTAATATCATATTATATTTAAAGAAAAGTAAAAGAAAGTGTACTATTAATTTATTTGAAAAATACGTAAGTAAGACTGATCAGTAGAAAAAGGTCTTTTCAGAATTAATAACCTGAATGTCCGTTATTACAGTCTTTATTTTAAATAACAAATATGAATTAGTTATCAATCAGTTTGATAAATAAAGTTGTTACAAAATCTTTATCAAATTAAACGTCATTTGATCGTTAAAAAATAAACCATGTGATTTATATCGGTTTTTTCTTCATCTTAGTACTTCAATTCAATTTAAAATCCAAGTTAAATCTAAATTCAAATTTTTAAATTCAAATTTTTAAATTCAAATTTTTAATTTTAAATTTAATTCAGTAAATAAGTATGCTCCAGATTGATCAACTTGTAGAAAATATAAATTAAAAATATGAATGTGAATTACAGATATGAATATGAATTATATGAAATAAATTAAATTTGACCCCTAATAACCCCTCAAACAGCTACGAACGAATGACTGGAAACTGCCATATGTGTTTATAAAATTGTATTAATCTTTGTATCGTTTAAGTTTGTTTCAGGGTCTGCTGTGAGGCCGACGGAATGATACTTGCATTCCACACTTGCCATATACAAGCCCTATTCGATGCTCTATACAATACCCTATTCGATGCTCTATACAATACCCTATTCGATGCTCTATACAATACCCTATTCGATGCTCTGTACAATGTCTTATAAAATGTCCCTTTATGATATTTGAATTTTTGTATATATAGATTTTTTTTATATCAAATTTCCATAGATAAGTCTTTAAATTTTTCTGATCAAAACTTATAAAAGAATCTTCAAAATTTTGATTAATAAATTTAATAAAGAAACCTTCAAATTTCTCGTAAATAAACTTTAAAGAAATCTCCAGACTAGAGACAATTAGAATCTATAAAGACCCGTTCAAGTCCCCGATAAATAGAGCCTATAAAAGAATGTTTTATTGTGTTTAAAACTAATTTAAGTTGAAGTTTGTTTCAGAAATGTCTACACGACTACTATGAAGATTTACAGATGGATATAAAGAAGAAGAGACTCACCACTGAAGATATTTTTTAAATTCCTTTGTTATATTTAGATATATAGTAATTAGAACTCGTGAGAATTTTGAATTAGATAGAGCCTAATTTCTTTGAAATTCATAAATAGGATGATTCTAGTTTTCAATGAGATTGTTTTCAATATTTTCGATGTTTTGAATGCTTTGAATGCTTTCAATGTTTGTAGTTAGATTTGTGTCAGTGCATGCATGTGGGTTGTATTTGAGCATATTAGTATAATTCTTTATGAGATGCATTTTAAAATTTACTTTTGTAAATACTGTCAGATGTCAAATATTCTATATTTCTTTAATAGTCGAAGATGTGAAATATTTATGCACGTACGAGATACTGTCTCATAAAGAATTATAACTTAGTTTAAGATTTAATTTGCCTTTTGCTTTAGGGTGTAAAGTATCCGTTTAGCTTTTCGCGTCGGTTTCCTTAAAGTTCCTTTTGGTGTGTCCTTTGCGCAACGATTGAAGGACCAATCGTTTTGCAAACGCACACGAAAAGGAAGATTTGTTGTGATATTTTTTATTCAAAATTAGTATATTTTTGCGTAAAAGGAGGGTGGATGGGATCGTGGTTAGGGTGGGTCTCCATTCGCAGCAACCTCCACGTGGTGAGACCTGGGCACTTAATATTATTTCATATACAATCGCTAATTGTATCATTTTACATGATAGAATTATTAATTGTATTGTAAATAATATTATGAGCTGATTGGCTGCGATCGCGATTATATCATATATAATTAAAACACTTGTTTGGTCTTTTTTTGGCTTTATGTTTATTTTTAAATATCTTACTGAAACATTTCAAAATTTAATATCATGTCTCTTTAAGTTTATTCTACAATATATTAAATTCTACGTATAATAACCTACTATGTACAATAATGCGAGGTATTCGCATGGCAGTTATATTTTTCATGGTCTTATACTAATCTCATAATAAGCGTAATCAATGTAACTTTCTTTAACTTTATACTAACTTTTAGCTTGTAACTTTCTTTTATAATTCATTACATGTGTATCAAACGACGATATTTTCATAGCTAATGGCTTTTATTCGGTTTTCGTTCCTGTTGAGATCGAAACAAAGTTGAAAACTGATTGGAACACTTGTACGTAGATAATTCCCCATAGAAAATCGCAGAGGGCGTAAGAAACAAGTCTAGCCTTTTTCGAAGTCGGTATTTCAGAACCCGTGAGACATATATCCTAGTTTCGTTGAATGTCACGTGTATCCTTTATATCGATTATACAAGCCACTAATTTGCCGATCTACCGTTAAAAAAAGTAAAGTCACTTAGCATTGATTTGGTTATTGAAAAAAAAAAATGATAATTCGAGGGGCGTCGAGTTATCGCATTGACAAACAAAAATTCCGCTCTTACGCAACAGTTGCGAAATACAAATTTTCCATATCTACGAAGGCGCTCCTTGACGAAAACGACCTATGACCAACGATCAAAAAATCTAACTACGATAATTATGAACAGCTTCCAAGAAAAATAATCTGGTATAAGGATTCACTAATACATGTTAAGGATTTCTTCTTTAACCAACGAAACTACGATACTTTGACTCGAACGGGTTGCAAAAATTGATTACACGCAATAAATGTTACAAGATAAACTCTTATATACAAGATACTAGAGATGCCTGGAATAGAGAACGTGACCAATCTCGGTCTTCGAGTGGATAAATTCAAGAAAGATTTCCTCAAGCATTATCAGACCAAGTTTCCAATCTTGTTTCATATTTGTTTCGATCCGATAGGGACCCATAAGAAGACGCGTGCCCTTATCGGTTTCTTACTTGGATTTCTTATGGCCGCCCTGCTATACGAATGCGTTATCGTCGATCTGGAGTTCGACGCATATACCAGCGTGTACCTTGGTGGTATTTTGATCACGATGCTGTCAATTGGATGCGCCTTATCGATTCAGGTAATAAATCTTTGGAAATATTTCATCTCTGAAAGAAATTTTCTTGCCGATTATTCGCAATAGAAACACATCTTTGTTGATACTCATGTAAAGCAAGCGTAATGCGGATAAAATTATTTAAGGCCAGTTCCACCGAAAATAAACGTACGACTTATTGTTTAATCAATAACTTTTGAAACTAAAATTTTTCCTGTACTCGATATCGGCAAAGAGAAATTTACAGTCATCGTGGTATATCTCATGATGTGTCTCAATGACTTTGTAACCAGTTTTCCTCGGCACATGTCGAAGCTCGTTTAGTCATTGAAAACTTCATTAGCAACGTAATTACTATTTGTCAAATAATTGCGATTATACGTGCTGCGTGTAATTGCAACTGATTACAATTTGTTAGCCGATTTTGATTAAGGCTGATCCACATGAACAAATAGCTTGTCATAATACAACGCTTGAAATCATTCTTTGTCGTATTTAATGGATTCCACATTTGTTTCTTTTTACATTCTTCGTATAAATAGTTCTTTCTCGCACCGAATATTTTAAATTCTAAATCACGCAGCTCGTTATTCATTCAAGAACCCTCACATACATTTTTCATGATTTATTTACAATTCTGCCATTTGCTTCAACTTAGATATTATTATTAGATTACATGGACGAAATTTCGCATCTGTTATTCAATTCCTGAATTTCAATTTATGATAATAACTGACCAATGTTCAAGAACGTAATGTATTCCATATTTAGCATTGTTAACACACTGCAGGCGAGACTTTGCGAATAACAGAATGATGTTAATACTGGAGTTTATCAGTAACGAAAGCTGCTGTTGCTTTTGTTCGAATTTTTTGACCATATATTTCACATTTTCATAAAAGCATTGTATGTCTTGTCTTGTATAGAGAAGTTAGATATTTGTAAGAACTTATTTATTGTTTATATAATATTTATTTTCTGACACAATAGGTGAGATGTATTACCATTTTGACAATACCTGCATTTTTTGGCCGAGCAGGTCGAAGTATGTTGAGAGCACTGATTTTTGGATACATAATTGCCGGGCCATTGTTTAATTTAGTGTATAATGCTAAAGAAGTCATAAGAACATTTGGTTGCACTACACAGTTAACATATAATCTTACAAAGACAAGATTCGATTTAATGTTCAAACCGTTTCATCAGGTACATCTACTATTCCGTTAAAAACGAGTAAATAAACATAAATTAATTCTTACAATATCTACGCGAAGCGTCAATTTTTTTTAGAAAGGATGCGAAAGTTTACGATATCGGCTAAATAAAATAAAATATACAACTTTATCATCCTTAAATTTTTGCTAATTAGAAAACTCAAATAATACTGGTGGTTACACTTTAAACAAAATTCATATTTCAAGCGATAATCGCTATAATACTGATAATTAAAGCTACTTATATTAAAGTCGAAGTAATTTCGGTACTTGTTACTATCTCAATGTTTGTTAAGTTAAACAATTTCGAATGAAATTTTCCGAAAGCTCAGAAAGATTCAGTATGATCTGTGATTTTTTTTTTTTTTTGCTACGTCGACGCCAGTTACGAAAATTGTTCTTATTTTTAATCATAATTGTATTTATTAAAAGGCGATTCTTGCTATGAAAGCGGATGCAAATGAGATAAAAGATACGCTTTCTTCGGTGAGGGACTTAATGAGCCCGATTGTCGAAGAAGTGGAGGGAGAGGAAGAAATGTTGCGATTAAAAGAGGAAAACGATTATTTGGACGAGTTGCAAGGAGATACAAAAAGAAGTAAAGAAATCGAAGAGAAGCACGAGAAAAAACTTGAAAAAGCCAAATCTGTTGCAGAGATATTCGAAGCTAAATATAAGAAAAAAATTGAAGCTCGATGCGAAGAGCAACTTAGTCGAGGTGCAGGAAGATGTAGGTACGCTTGAAAAGCCAACAGGCTTGTATGTAACAACATATCTTGCAATTTATAACATCCTTTAATTTTAATATTGCCCGAGTATTCCGATAAAAACATTTGGTAACTTTCGCTAATTATAAAATTGATCAAATATTTATTTTATTTCTATTATTTGTTATTTATATCGTGAAATTGCGTTCTCTCTTCCTTCCTCGTTTTATTTGAATTTTGAAATTTTGAAAGCGTATCTTTTATCTCAGTTGCATTTCAATTTTTAAACAGAGATTACATTTTTTTACATTTTTTTCTTTCTTCTTCTTTTCTTCTTGTACGTTTTTCGTGAGTTATAAATTTAAATAAATGTTTTCAAATATATACGAATAATCTTAAAGGGACATGTTCGGAAATGCTTACGACAAGTGTTACGAAACAGTGAGCGTGTTTGTCGCTTGGCTGCTGTGTTGGCCGATGAAATTGACCTTCGTCTGTAATCTGGTTCAAGCACTGGGTGGTTCTAGTATCTGTGATCCTGAAGGAAAGATTGATAGTGGCATCGGCGAAGGATACGTCGCTCTGAAAAGTATTATTATAAAATTATTAATTTTTCCTAAAAATTAAATGAAAAAGAATGAAAGATATTTATTTATCAATTTTTCTATTATTAAATATTGAAGGGAAGTTTGTATTTCTGACGCAGTTCGCATTACTGATAAAAAGTATCTAAGAAACGATTTAAACAAAAAATGATTTCATTTAATGATCAAAGAACGAAATAATTGAAAGGAAAATCGTTCCATATGCAAAGAAACTAACTCATAATTATTTTAAAATAATCATTTTACAAATATATTAACCGCCTAACGTGTCTTAGTCTGATGCGATCTATTTTGTTAGAAAAGATTCGCAAGGTATAGAACTTGATCCACGTTTTTAAAATTTACCTTAGCATTGACTATTATTTATGTCATCTTTTCGCGACGAATGAAGATATAAAAATAAATCAGTTGCTTCCCGAGAACTAAATACTAACAAATCTAAATTTATGTAATTAAAGTAAGCAATTAACCAAAAGTAGAGTCTACCAGTTTATCTTGCGAGACGCTGGCACATCAGGCACTGTTTTTGAATCACGATCTCCTTTATCAAAGTTCATGCGGCGATTCTTCTTCGAAGGTGCTCGGGATGAATTCAGCCGAAGCTTGAAAGATGCGAAGTTGCAATACAAAGTAAGGAAACCACCAGTGATCTTGGACCTCCAAGATTCGGCCTATGCTGCCAGAGCGATAATACACGAATTCACAGTGCGAAGAAGATTGTTCGAGTCCGTGATAACCATTGTAAAGAGATGCTTGTCCTTCGTTTTTTTAAAAATTATTCTCGATGCTCAGAGATACCACGACGAATATTTGAAGGATATTGAGTTTGACAATATATACGTGTCGCCCTATTTCCGCAAGATAGACGCAAGAAGAAAAGCACGTGGTAGTATAACTCTTTTGCCGTTCAAGAAAATCGAGAGGAGAAAGTTTGTCGATCCTTACAGCGTGAAACCGAGCAAAACGGAAAAATCTCATTTGACTGGACAGACAGTTAAATTGCTTCTTGAGCTCACCACGGCCACCGTTTTTGTTATTCTAGACTGGTTATTTTATGAAGTGTTGGATTTAATCAGGAGGCACGCTTATATAGAGTACACTCAGGTAGAATTCATTTGTATAAGTGGGATATAAATAGGGTAGATTATTTTAAACATCAGTGGTTGACGAATGAGGAGTTGAAATGATAGATGTGTGCGTTCAAAGGTCTTAACCCATTGCTTATCGACAGCCTATCAATAGGCTTTGTAGCGTCAGCGTTTATCGACTGGTTGCATATAAATCGGCGTTTTGTTGCTTCGATTAGCAACCGGTAGGCCACCGATCGGTTTCTCCTAAATCTGTTACGATCTCTGTCATCTACTTTGTCAAAGTGGACAATGGTGACAATGATGAGAGTGATTTGGTATTCGAAGATATTTATTCAACGTACCTCTACAATATGTCAACACGGAGATCGATAATATCTGGAATCTTGAACGTATTGTTATATATGTATGTTCGCTCGATTTACTGCGAGTGAATAATGTGTTAAGACTTAAGTTCGCTTCCTCACGGCAGATCTGAATAGCTTCGTGTTACAGTTGCACATCGAATAGTACGTGAAATTTGCATTTTCGAAACGTCGCAACACACTGCAATGTACTAACGACAATGAAAATCATTTGATTTTCGACTTGACTGCACGATTGAAACCCGGAGAATCTATAGCACTGTATTGTCACCCTAAATATCATGTAACTTTTGTTTGAAACATCTTTTCGTACAACGAATAACTTGTGAGTTATTTTAAGTCGTCATGTTGGGAGAACCACCCTATATATATATATATATATATATATATAGATATAATACATAATAATATATCGATACAAAAGAGTCCACAGTTCGTCTAACATAATTTGTTTTTTCAGGTAGGCCATCATGACCTGAGTTTGGAAATTCGCGGAACAGGGGTGATCGCATCGTTGATCAGAAATGCCATTCGCGGTTTTAACGTGAAGAAACGAATCAAAACTGTGGTTTCGAACAGCGCGTGTCTTCCTCGACCCACGAAACTACCCGCTTATGTAATCATCAAGATCTATGGTACCTTCATCGCGGTTTTCCTCCTGATCTTCGCATCCATCTACACTGAGAGATTACGTCATGGAATTTGCTCGTTCTTTTATCGAAGAAGGGAGAAGAGACGAATATTATACCTCTATAACGAGAGTTTACGGCGCAGGCTTTCGTACGCCAAATTCATGAAGGCTAAGGTGAAGAACATGGTGAGAACGCGTCATTTGGAGAACGAGGTGAATTTCTGGTTAGCCGTGAGACTTAAATGGCCGGATCGTTTTGGATGGCTCAAGTACTTCGCCTGTGCCAGGGAAAGATGTCTAATCTGCGGCGATCCGGAGCCTAGAAAAGGACCAAAGTACCGAACATGCACCACTTCAGGCTGCCTCTTCTTACACTGCGCTGAATGCTGGAGAGATGTAGGCAAGATTTGCTATGCTTGCACTGAATTTTCTGATACCGAGACGGAAGAGTATGACACCCAGCGCAGTGACTTTTAGTCCAGTTAACCCGCTATCGAAGAAACAATGGAATAATTCGTACAAGTTAGTTAAACGCAACATTATTTGATAAACCAAGCTGTGCAAAAAATACTCACTTTTAACAACAAATACTCAAATTTTAGTAAATACTCAAGCAACAAATGATCAAATTGTAGCAAATACTCAAGTAACAAATACTCAAATTTTAGCAAATACTCAAGCAACAAATAATCAAATTTTAGCAAATACTCAAGCAACAAATAATCAAATTTTAGCAAATACTCAAGTAACAAATAATCAAATTTTAGCAAATACTCAAGTAACAAATACTCAAATTTTAGTAAATACTCAAGCAACAAATGATCAAATTTTAGCAAATACTCAAGTAACAAATACTCAAATTTTAGCAAATGCTCAAGCAACAAATAATCAAATTTTAGCAAATACTCAAGTAACAAATACTCAAATTTTATCAAATGCTCAAGCAACAAATAATCAAATTTTAGCAAGTACTCAAGCAACAAATACTCACATTTTAGCAAATACTCAAGTAACAAATAATCAAATTTTAGCAAATACTCAAGTAACAAATACTCAAATTTTATCAAATGCTCAAGTAACAAATAATCAAATTTTAGCAAATGCTCAAGTAACAAATAATCAAATTTTAGCAAATACTCAAGTAACAAATACTCAAATTTTATCAAATGCTCAAGTAACAAATAATCAAATTTTAGCAAATACTCAAGCAACAAATACTCAAATTTTAGCAAATACTCAAGCAACAAATAATCAAATTTTAGCAAATACTCAAGCAACAAATACTCAAATTTTAGCAAATACTCAAGGAACAAACGCTCAAATTTTATCAAATGCTCAAATTTTATCAAATGCTCAAATTTTATCAAATGCTCAAGCAACAAATAATCAAATTTTAGCAAATACTCAAATTTTAGCAAATACTCAAGCCACAAAAATTGCAAATGAAATGTTGAGTTCATGCGTCGTTGGTCTTTAACGAATTAATGACTTGTTGAGGATTTTACCGAAGATATTAAACCGATGAGATTAAACCGATGAGATTAAACCAATGAGATTAAACCGATGAGATTATACCGATGAGATTAAACCGATGAGATTAAACCGATGAGATTATACCGATGAGATTAAACCTATGAGATTAAACCGATGAGATTAAACCGATGAGATTAAACCGATGAGATTAAACCGATGAGATTAAACCGATGAGATTAAACCTATGAGATTAAACCGATGAGATTAAACCGATGATATTAAACCGATGATATTAAACCGATGATATTAAACTGATGATATTAAACCGATGATATTAAACCGATGATATTAAACCGATGATATTAAACCGATGATATTAATAGATAGGCTTACGTATTATATTAAATATTGTATAGTGATACTGTAAATATGATCATTCTTTATTTGTGTACTAGGATATTAGTCATTGAATATGTAAATATGTAAATAATTACTAAATTGATGATAATGCCTTTTGGTAATCATCTAAATGAGCACCGACTGTTACAACTTGTACTTATAATTTGTGATTCGTGGAGAAATAAGTAGTAAATTATGATAAATAAGTAGTAAATTATGGTAAATAAGTAGTAAATTATGGCGAATATGTAGTAAATTATGGCGAACAAATAGTAAATTATGGCGAACAAATAGTAAATTATGGCGAACAAATAGTAAATTATGGCGAACAAATAGTAAATTATGGCGAACAAATAGTAAATTATGGCGAACAAATAGTAAATTATGGCGAACAAATAGTAAATTATTGTAAATAAGTAGTAAATTATGGTAAATAAGTAGAATTTAAAATAAGGATGGATGAGAGATCGATTGATTTTATTGTAATATTTAACATGCGATTAGAGATTACTTTTTTTTAAGAATGTACATATGATAATATTAATGTTACGCTTTGTGATACCAATGATGCTAGTCAAGATTTTATATAGTAATAGTTAGAAACATTTTTTGGGAAACTGTGATATCATCAGAGATGGTAAGGTCATCTCTACGTATAAATCTCTCGTACTAAAGTCGACAAGAAGTCTCAGATTTCATGAGGAAGAAACGAGAACTTAAAACGTGCATTTACTATGTTAGATTTATGAAGACTGTGATACTCGAATAGAATACAAAACATTCAAGAGCACAAAGTAGGATTATTCATAGTTTTATAACACAATGATATTATCCAAGGAATCCTCGCATCTCCATTAAATTTCCACGAAGCCAACGATGTATCAAGGTAACGTTAACATAAGTATAATGAGTTGTAGACGCAGAGCGATTTACGTTTGTTTCCTATAATTCAAGGAAAGAACGCAGTTCTACGACGAATCTACTGGAATACGACATGAGGTTTCACAAATTGGTTAAATTCCGTTCACATACACGAAGAGGCAAGAAGCTGCATGTTATTATAAAGAGAATTTAACGATGATTACTATAATTGTCAGTGCTGTACAAAAAACAAACTACATAGTACGTATACCATTCTTATTAGTTAAAATGTTCTATCCGCGATTTCGTAATTGAAAAAAAACTCGAGTTTTACTCATCTTCTTTATAGGATTTTAACTTAACAAGGACAATTTTATTATTTCACCGTTTTACTGTTTTACAGTTTCATCATTTTGTTACTTCATTATCCTGCAATTTGACTACTTTATCGCTTGAAGAGCACTGGAGGATAAGGCGACAAACTACGGTTAAAGTTCCTGGAAAAGCAGAACTAGCTTGTTAAATTCGGAAATATAACTCAATGACAGGATTACGAAATGTTACAAACAATTTTTCAATGTTCAATAGAGTGTAAAAATACCTACTTAATTTTGTCAAACAGATAAGAGGGTAATTTTCACGATTTTCCTATTTTACTATTTTCTCATCTTACAATTCTACTATTTTGTTATTTCTTCGTTTTACCGTACTATTTTCAAAATTTGTAGATAAGCTCCAATATTTAAACATTTACACGTGGACGACGCACAAGAAAAACAATAAACTTTCCGGACACCTGTTGTAAGCTAACAAGAACGTTAATAAGAATTGTTCGGTTCGTCGAACGTGGCCACGCGCAAGAAAATGATCCTTCCGTGCGCATTTTTCCGAAGGAATTACGCGGTAGGTACAATTTCCTTTAGGTATGATAAGTAATTGGCCGCGATTTCGTGCTACTAACGAGCCATGCACGAGACATATAAGATCTCCACACTAACGAGCTGAACGTTCAGTAATCGAAAAAGCCAGCAGCGGTGAATCTCTGCGCAACGAAGATGAAGACTGTCCTGATTGCTGTCGTGGTTGCTATCTGCTTCCTGCTCGGCAAAGTACATTCCGAAGACAAATATACGACGAAGTACGATGACATCGACATCAACCTCGTACTCAACAACGAGAGACTTTTGAAAGGATACGTGAACTGTTTACTCGATCGTGGTACTTGCACGCCGGATGCTGCTGAACTTAAAAGTGAGTTTTTTTCCTACGTAAAATATTTATATTTATATATATATATATATATATAGGAGTGGTTCGTATTTATTTCCAAAATGAAATACGTTTTGTTGTATTATTTTTATCTTATATTATATTATATTCTGTTAATGGCACTTTGACGCTATAAAACTATTGGATAATGAAAAATTATAATTAAAATGTGCAGCAAGAGTACAGCCTTTGCAGTAAAAACAGGGAATGGCTAATCTTCTTCATGGAATAGAACAATAAATGTCTCTATTCTTCCTATTTTCACCGCTTTTTAAACATTAATATAATGATGTAAAACTACTTTGTTTAGTCAGACTATACGTCTATCACAAGGAGGTTCTTTGGCATAGTATATTGGTCTATTTTTTACATGTATACGCTTCCTAAGCCTAGGAATAGTTACTCTATCTTAACAGCCTATTATTATTAGATGTACATATAGTTTAATTTCTTTTATCTTCGTTTTAATATAATTTATATATGCATGATTTAACTGTGGTACCAATATGCTACAATACAATGCATTTTTCTACTTACTATTTGTTACTCTACTTACTACTACTAACTGCATTTGTGTTATTGCTCGGTGTTTCTTCCTTAACGTTGCTATCATGAAGTCTTTAGTATTTAAACCATCTTCCTTTCCATAGCTTCCTCGTTGTACTATGTAAATTATCAACTTTTCCATTCAAATCCTCATTCAAATATTCAATTTGGAGGAAGAAATTAGTATAATATAAAACAATCGCATCTTTTTCCAATAATCTTCTTTCTCATGCCAATTAGAGTTTCAGTGTCCCGGAATATGCTATTAATTCCTCATTACTTTAAATTCTAAAAAGACACCTATAACGAAAAGTACACATGAAGCGAAAACAATAATTTTCTTCTAACTCAGTAATGGATCGAAATAATCTGACTGGCCCTCCTATGTAATATTGAAGTCCATGTTGTGAACAATACGGTTAAACTCAATGAACTTTGCTCCCTCGCTAGTGCACTAACGTATTAAAACGCGATTATCTAAATATAATAAAGTCGTTACTTAATGGCATTCCGTGTTTCTTCCCCTTACCATTCGCATGTTTAACACAATCATCCAATGACTCCAATTAGAATCTACTTATCATGTGTCATAGCCTCGCGTAACCACCGAACCATCTGTGTCAAAGAAACACGAACAACGCGAACAAGGGGCCACGGTTGAGCGCCAGTAGGAAGAAGAAAAAACTATGGCGGTGTCGTTTAGAGTATCATCGCAAAGGACGTTACAAGGCACCTTCGCTCGGAGAAATGCTGGACGAGTCAATTACAATATGTTCGTGCGCTCGTATGCATATTCCAGTGATGTTCAGAACGTTGTCGTTTCACGGTCGACCGCAATTTTATGAGCGTCGTTACTATTCCCGAGGTACAAGGCCGCGCATTAAATCGGTTACGCGTCCTTTGCCATCTGAGAAAAAGGATCCACGCGTGTTACAATTACTCGTGCATAGAATTTATTACCGCTTGCATTCCTGCAGCGGAGATTCTTGATTAGAAGGAAGTTTGTTATCTCTGTGTTTCGTCTTCCTTTTAGGAAGCTGCGTGTTAGTCTTTTACGCCAGCAACACTTTTACGATAATATCCGATCTTTTTAGAGTGAATTTTTTTTAGATCTACACGTATTTCTAAACTGCAAGTATGTCTAAACTCTGAATTCATTCACGCGGCGGCCTTCTGTCGTTTGTCATTTTTCCACTGGCAAGAACCATACGAGGGGAATGATTTTCATATTGTTATGAAATTTCGTCGTCGTAACAGAAATACGTTCAAGGTACACCATGTCTATCCCAATATGAGGTAATTTTAGCGATGTAACAAATAACTAGAGAGTAATTGATTGATTATGTAAACATCGTCCGATCAAGTATGTGCTAATTATATAATATTAACGATGAAGTTCAGAATGAAACTGTGTCCAATAATTTGGGATTTAAACTTTCAATCAAACTTTCAATTTGTATTATATACTACTTATATTGTTATTATATACTATTTATATTGTGCACTGTACCATTATATACAGATATATGTAGTTGTATATATATTTTAATTATATGTATTTTTTTATGGTTTTTTCCAAAATCGCAAATGAAATATCACGTTAAATTAAAATTACAGAGAACTTGCCCGATGCATTGGCGCACGGGTGTTCAGCGTGCAGCGAGAAGCAGAAAGAAATTGCGGACAAGCTTTCACAATATCTGATCGACAATAGAGAGGAAGAATGGAGCCTTCTCGAGGCTAAATACGATCCATCAGGAGCTTACAGACAACGTTACCTTCAGAACCAATTCAAAGAAAAAGCTGTGGACTAAATTACTCTCGTAATTCAACGGCGTCGATTATCTTCGCTTCGTTCTTATTCATATTAAATCTACTCGATACACATGTAATGATTTATTATAAATACTTACATAATATTTACTAACCTGCATGAATTATATAATAAAGGGGGCATTTTAAAACAATCGATTATTTACTTTACAAACCTGCACATCCCTTCCAAGAAAAACTATCAAACGCCTTTCTATAATTGCAATTATAACCAATTAAAGCTATATGAAAAATACAACAGAGTGTTGATTTTCCAATTTAATAGGAAGACGTACACGAAACTTGAAAATTATTTCCTTTCAATTTTCGTGTTCAAAAAATATCTTAACGTCTAAATTATTTAATTACAAGCTCTGTTTAAAACTGTTTGAAAGTATTTCAGTTCCAGTTTTTCAATGAAAAGATACCTTTGCCTAGATCTACCAGAGAAAATTACATACATATTCAAAGTTTGAAAATTATTCGTTTCAGTCTGAAAAATACCTTTATTAAAAAGATCCGCTTGAAACTCGAAAATTGTCCACCTTAAGCGTTTCAAGTGAAAAAATAGTTTCAGAATTTGTAAGAAAGATTGGTTTAGACTTCTACTAAGAAGATATGAAACTCTGAAATTGCTCGCTTTAAATGTACCCAGCGAAAAAGTAATCTTAGAGTTGGTGAAAGAAAGAATTTGCTTCAAATCTTGAAACTTATTCGACTGAAATTCCTTGAGTATTAAAAAAGCAAGAAATCCAGAATTCTTTCGATCGCCAATCGTGTCTAATTCTCTGTCGCAAAAACTGTCGCAAAAGCTGTATCGTAAATAATTTCAATCACAGAATTACCGAGAAACTGTTCGTGCACGAGCCAACATTTACGATTCACCTGATTTGCATGCAATCAGCGAAAATGACCTGTTGCGTCTCGCTCAAATACAATAATTAATTCGAGGCTAATTAAACTGTGATTAATGAGCCCGCGACTAATCTATCAACTTCGAATAGAGACAGGCCTCAATTCGCGTCGACAGCCAAAAGTGGAACTAGCTGTAACAACTGGAGGAGCGCCGAGGAAGATGCGAGTGCCTGACGAATCCTCGATTATCCTTCGAAGTCGATTATTATTACTCATCGTGATCCTCGACACGGAAGGTATTTTTCCATGAAACAATCGACTATTAAAACTCGGTCGCGACCTATGGTGCTAAACGCGTCGTGCAAGAAATTGCAGCTGCGTTACATCGTTCGACGAATTATTTGTTACGATATAGACGTTGCTTCGTGCGACATTTAAACTGTCGATTATAATAATCGGATAGAAACGACGTGACTGAGCTACAATTTGCGACCAATTGCACGCCTGTCATAACGATAAAAACAGTTAATTGAATTGCATTTCTCGTATCTCTTGCATCGTGGCTTTGTCAGCCATCGCAGCACGAATGCAAGAAAAATATTTTCTTGGTGAAGGTATATCGCTTTACGAAGGTCGTTTCTTCGCTTTCGAAGAACTTCGAATCGCTTTCTTTGGGAAAATTTATTCCTCAGTCTTTTCAGGTTTAATTGTTACACGAGGATTTTAATTTTACGAAAAATTGTGAAAAATGTATTACGAGTTACAAATCTTTCGAGTTTGCTTTCGTCCTTTATCTTCGAATTCTGCTCGATTTCTATGGCACAGAAAAATGCTAACACGTTCGGGTCAAACTTTACCAAACGTCCCATTGGACACATTGTAAAACGCAGAATAAAATAAATAAATAAAAAAAAAAGATTAAGATTATTAGAATAAAAGAGCAATATTAAAAATACGGAAATTTTATATGGAAGAAATTCCTTCGCGGTGTGATTTTGCACGTTCTAAGATATCAAAAACCAACAGTCATTTATCTATGAAATATTGAGGAAGTTGTAAAAAATAAATGCAAGGTCACGATCGGTTATGCAAAGTAGTTTTACCGTGCAATTAATTGCAATATTTCAAAGTAACACCTCCGTCCAGGATATTATTTATTAGCAAACCTGAACTTTTACCAAGAAAAGACGTAATATTACGTCAACAACGAATTAACGAAACAATCGTGCAATGTTTAAAATTTATATTGAGTCATTATGTCCGTATATCATGACGCCATTATGTTGACACGACGCTGTTGATGCATTAAGAACCATATAATTATTAAAATTGATATCGCGTCGTTATACTTTGCAATGGAAGATCAAGTGTTTGGAATTGAATATGAACGTTAATTAATATTTAAACAACCGTACTTAAAGAAGGATGAATTTGGAACACACGCGCTTGCCAACTATAGTTAGGTAAGCGTTTAAAACTCAATTTCCAAAGAGAATTCAATAGATTGATCACAGTCGTGGACCAAGTGGCAAGTTGGAATATATTACAAGATAAGTTTCAAGAAATTACAGTTTCAAAGTTACAAATTTTCCAACCAATATTTGACAACTGCGTCGACGATTATGAAAATGGTCTGAATCAAAAATCCAGAAAAGATGAGTTTAAGCCAGTTTCAGTAATCACCAGCGCAATTATATAACAATCAATCGTGATAAAATCTAAAACGATATTCACAAATTGTAAAAAAAATATCCATATATACTTCTCTATATTTCATATAATCCAAAACAGTAATCATAAGTTATGGGGAAAATAATTGTCTCCTCCCCTCATTACATATTTACCCATTTGCATATTCAACATAGGCCAAGACGATATTCATAAATTAAACGAGCGATCCCTATTTTCTCCATTACGCATTTACACATTTCTGTGTCTATACAACATTCATAAATTACAGAGAAAAATCTCTATTTCCTCTATCACGCGTTTACATATTTCTATATTTCGTACAATCCAAAGCAACATGCGCAAATTACAAACAAAATTATCTTATCCAAAACGTTCTTTCCTCCGTGGTCCTTCAATATCAAGACACGTAAGTCGAGGCAACATCCTTGCGCTACTGTTTACCCGGTCTCTCTCTCTCTCTCTCTCTCTCTAGCAAGCGAAAGAAAAGGGGAAAATGAGAACGATGTATAATCTTGTGCTACATTTTGTGGTTTAAAGTTACCAAAAATATCCCGTATCCGGACACTCCAGCAGGCTGTAAAGTGTAAAGCCCCGGCTCCACGTGGGTGGTCGGATCTCCCTAGAACTCACTACAATCCTTTGCTACTTTCCTAGAAATTCGAGATTTCCAAAGGGAACAAAGAAAAAAGAAAATGTTGGGAAGCTGAAGGGAAGAGGGAAAAAATTAGTGGAGGGGGCGGATGGGGGAGGTGGAGAAGACAAAAGGGAACGAGTGTGTAACAGGCGCGTGACTAGAAACAAAGAACTTAAAGGGAAGAAGGAAAGAAGAAGAAAAAGGGTGTCGTGTACACACTGGAAATTGCGTTCACGACACAGTCAATGGTGGATCGCGTGTAGGTTAAGTTAATGGCCCCGCGGTGGCTGTCGAATGGACAGGAGAACGCGTTTTCAGTGAAAGCGCCGACTTTTATGAACTCTTCGGGACACTTTATTGCCGGCTTTGGCTTTTTTAGATGCACGATACCTGAATTCCACATAGATAGACCCGTCACCGTGAAACGTCTTTGAGGTAATAAAAAGGATTATGGGCTGGCCGAATGCCAGGAACCGCCGTGAAACTATTAAGCCGGCATAAATCATGTTTCGTGAACGCGTCTAATCCGTAAGCCTAAAAAAATAAAGTTTCATCGGGCAACTGCCCTGAAGAAGACACGTCGATTCCGTTAGCGATCGAACCCGATGATGAATCAAACGTTTCGCTCGTAGCTTTTTAAAGGACGAGAGTGGTGTTGTTTGGGATAAAGATCGATAGGTTAGGATACGAGAACTAACCTTAACAGGACAGGTCAAACGTTGCACATAACAGGGTAAATTCGTGGTTATTTCTTTTGTTCGTCTAACTTTATGTAAACTCTTGTATTAACAAAAATTGAGAAATTGATTAACCAAACATCGTAAGGATTTACATAAAGTTAGACGAAGGATAGAAATTACTAGTGTGCAACTTTAAATTAAGGTTAGTGACAAGATTAGCGTTAACGAATCATAACATTCGTTAGCGAATGACTTGAATTCCGTAATTTGACCTATTCGAATGAAACATTGTTTGCAGTAAAATAATCGTGGAATTGGTATTAAAATTTTGCTGTCGTGTTTTAGAATTGAAAGTTATAGAGAAGTGTCATTCTATAAACGAATATCGATAGGATAAAATTTCATTTCGTAACGAAGAGAGTCGAAAAACAAGCTGTACAAGAAGACCGCGCGGGTCATTAATAGAACCTAGCTGGTGGTGAAAAAGAGAAGTCTGAAAAAGGATAAGCAGTTTCGGTCTGAAAGGTCGCAAAAAAATGTTTCGCGCTACAATTCCGAGAAAAGGATCGTATATCAAAGGTGGAACTGAAACAATAATTAGGTTGCCGCTATAATATTTTAACAAAAATTTGGAACAAAGTAGAATTTCCAAGCAAAGTAAAAATTCGAGGAATTAATAAGGGGGAAATAATAATTCTCAATGATGGAAGAGTAAGTCTTTGATTTTTTAGTACTTGACCGTTTCTCAGATTCTTTATTACTTGATCATTTTTTAGATTCTTTATTATTGCGAAAAAGATATTTCATATTGCGAAATATCGAATTGGAGTTATGATCGCTTTACTGTTTTATCTTCCGAGATACGTTGGCTGTTATATTGTATTAAAAGTACAGTAAAGACGTAAAAGTCCGTATATAGACATGCTATAAGTTTCAATGTTGAATATCTGAAACAAACATGAAATTGTTGTGAAATTTGGCGGTAATAACTTGGTGATGGGCGGTTGTTTCTCGCGTAATGATCCTGATCCGCTAATACAAATGAAGGAAACTATGGACAGATTCGTGTATGACGATATATCATAAAGAGAAAATGCCAACAAAGGTCATTTCGGCGCGATGATAAAACGACACATCGCTCTAAATTAACCAAGACATTTCTCCTGCAACAAAATGTTGATATAATTAACCAGTCAATTTTTCAGACCTTTTATTCTCTAATTTGCTTTTAGAAACCTCTCGTGGGATTAGGTCATGGAGTGCGTAAATGAATACAAGCTTTTGACGCGTATACTCGTCAAACGCAGTTAACTGGTCAAGCGGCCAAGTCAATCTCCTGACTTTAACCTAATTGAACATTTGTGGAATTGCGTTGAACGTCGATCGGCAAGTCAATCCTTTTACGAATGAAAATGACGTTGATGTAAAAACATAAGAAAAATGTAGCGTGAAATATCGACGCGTGCTGTGCTTGATTAATTGAACGAATATCACGCAGATGTTGCTTCCATGTTAGATGTAGATGTTCCAACCATCCACATGTTATTTTTCAACAATGATATAAGAATTTACCAAATTCTTGGGACAAATTCTCGGACAAATTGTAAAAAGCAAATAAAATAATAAAAAAAAAAGATTTATACTATGTTATTAACTCGCTGCTCGTCTCGTGTTGCGTCCGTATGTTCCGTACTTCCAATTCCTTTTTACGATATTAAAGACCGCCGAACGGCGACCATGCGTTCCGATATAAATCGTACTCGACGCTGTCACCGCATTCGATAGCTAAAAAGGCCGACGAACAAGCATCGTTACTCCGTTAAAGTAGCTTCTGGCTGTCATTATCTCTTCTCGAGAGTCAATCTGACGCAGCATTATACCGAAGGTGACCTGTGAGAAAGCGCACACGTGTTGGGTTGAAGACAGGTAGCCAACTTCGAATGTTCCCACACGTGGTTTTAGTCGCGTCCATAATTAATGCGTGACACGGTACAACTGAATATACAAAATTGTTCGTTTTATCTGAAGAACCGAGGAATCGTAAAGTACGTTTCTTCGACAGCCATTTATGTTGTCCCCTTATGCGTGTGTAATCCGTGTGTATGTTGTGTCGCGTAACAGCTCAACTCTGTTAATTTAACCGTGGAGCGATATGGATTTTGTAACGTTTCCATCGAACAGATGCGAGTTTATTGGACGTTGCTTATCGGAGAAGGTAGAAGAGTGGAATTTTAAAACGGCGTGCTTATTCCAGTTTATCGGCGAGGGAATCGTTGATTGATTTAATTCGTAGTAACGTTGGGCGTTTGTATCGAGAAGCTGATTTCCTCGAATAGATTCAGAGTTTACATAGAATATCTAAATTTTGTATATATTTATATTCTGCGACCACGAGTCAAAGTAAAATGTTACGTAACGAACTGTTGATTCTACCGTAATTGATTACTCCTGGCAAAAAAAGAAAAAAGAGAGAAAGATAAAAACGTGACTTATCATATTATCACGGACACCGAGTAGGTCTCGCATAAGAGTTAACTCCGCTTGTAAACAATTATAAGTATGACAAATTATAGTATAACAAATATTCTCCCATATTTTTCTCCGCAATCTGTCTATCGAGACACTTGGCAAATTATTATTGTAACCGTGCAGATTTGTGAATAATCATCTCCATTCAGATGTCATTGCGGACTGACAATGCGCGAACATGTATTCGTACACGTTTGTAGCGATGGTATGTGCTAATCATTTATGCTGAAAACTAGAACACGCGTTTCCTCTTTAAGCTTTTTAAGGCTCTTTGAGCTTCCCATAGCTGATTCTGATGCACTGCTGATTCCATTGCTGTATCTTTCCATAGCTGCTTATCTCCTCCCACGTATCTCCTGCAACTTTAGCGTCGAATTTCTGTTTAATTTCGAATCTCTTCGTTCCTAATACACCATGAAGCGTTTACGACCGTTTTAAGAATAATCGCATCTTCCATATGTGGCTTTCTGCCGCTTTCTGCCTCTCACAGTGCTGCCCCTTATGTCCACACAGGTTTTATTATTCTTTTATATATTCTTAATTTATTGCCTGTTCAAGAGGAAGGTTAAATGCCTGACTGATTACATTTCTCGCCGTTTAGTTGGTAGATGCTCTATTGTTGCTTTTATATGGTATTACCATCAGAGTGACAACAGAAATTTTTCTTTTTGTTATTTTATTTGCTTTTTACAATTTGTCCAACAGGGCATTTGGTAAAGTCTTATATCAAGCACCAGAAATGTACTCTTTATATTTCTCTGCCGTCTTGAAGTTTATAAAAAGAACATGATTATTGGAACAGTATCTTGCGTCTTATCGGTGGTTTTTCAGTGTAACTGGCAACATCTTGTTTAAACGTTTCGACATATTTAACGAGAGTTGGTCATTATTGAAACGAACGTACCCGCCATTATGCGAATTCAAAGGTATCGAATAAACTTCGCCATGGCTCGTTCGTATATTATCGTACGCATATATGTACGTATCCCAACAAACGATCAGCAACGTGACAAACGTGGTGGAAGCAGGCGAAGCGAGGAAATCCGACGAGGTCCGGTCGAATTCAACGAAACGGGTCGGTAACACGCGAACCCCATAAAGCAGTATGAGGCGTGACTTTACGACTCTTAGCTGCAATCCCACTTTCTTTCCTTGTTTCGCGCGTGAACATCGTCAACGAGCGACGCCGCGATCGAAATGAAGAAAATCGAGACTGATGCGACGCGTGTACAATTCGTCAGCTTTGTACACGCGAGTGTTATAGGGAAAAGAATTTGGGAGCCTTCTCAGCTTATTGTCCAGACGTCGATTTAATTACTGTCGCTTATATTGAATTTTTTGGATTTTTTCCGCGAAGGAATTTAAAAAAAGCCATCTCTGTGCACCGAAGTAAATGAACGATGCGGATAACGTAAAGTGAAAACGACGATGAATAAAAATGCATTTTAGCTAATACGAGGCACGACTACTTGGAAGAATAAATCGATCTTAGGACCGTTACATTTGTCATCAAACAGATAAAAATTGTGTCGTTCGTCAACTAACCGGTTAGCTGTTGCGACCTCTTTGAAAGGTTTTTTTTTTTTATTCATTTATTTTACTCTGAGTTTTACAATTTGTCCAGCGGGTCGTTTGGTAAATTTGTGTAACTTTGTTCTTCGAAAAGCGTGTACCTGAAACGCGTCGCAGAAAGTAAGCAACGACGAGCACACTCGTCGAAGGCAGCAAAACTGGTTAAACGTTCTTTATCCTCCTCAATGAACACCGCGAGTTTGAACGCAAAACGTTAGACTTGTTTTCGATAACAACCTGTATCTTCAGTAATAAAACCACGCGCAGAGATACGCTATCAGAGAAGCAAACTTGTTGCCATACAGACCTTCGTACATTTAACTCTCCAAAAACAAGAAAAAAAAAAAAAACAATTTTTTTGCAAAGTAGAATTTTGTAGATAAGATTCAATCGGCTCTCCGCTACAAAAACGCCTCAGCTTCGGATCATTAGACTCCGCAATCCACGCTACACGGGGGTATAATTTACGCGTTCTCGTTCACCAGACGATCCCTTTTCTCGGTAATTGTTATCGTTGTTCGATTAAATTACGATAATTGGCGTAGATACGCCGATCCTTGTGAGGGTTCGCGCGCGCGTTACGCGTTCACTTTCGCGGACTGTCGCGCGGCTAAGGTATATACGCGTTTCTCGCGCTGCAACCGGCCGGCTATCGTGGTTATTAAGGAAACAGACGAAGGAACGAAACGAAGGAAGAGGCGCGTTGGGTGGTCCCGCCCCGCTGTTTATGGGGCACTGCATCTGCTGGCCCCGTATAACCCTCTACCGTCGACCTGTGTGGTCCCACCTTACGTCCGACTTTACATTCGATTCACTACTTGCTAATGGTAGTTGCATTAGCATTAGGTGACCGGCTGCGTCTCGGTATTATAACCGGCACTGCGTTCACCGGTCTCTCCGTTTTTGCGTGATTTTTCAACCGTTGTATTGGCCCTCGCTCGTTTTCCCTACGAGTCTGTTCGTTAACCAGTTAGCTGGTTTTGACGAGTATACTCGTCACGAAGAAACGACGATACTTGGCGCTTCGACGAGTATAGCAAGTAGTTACATTTTGCTGTTTAAATGGCAATTTCAGCGAAGACTGGAATACATTCGCAAAGTTTAGGACGTTTTGAATTTTTCGAGGAAATTTTGGACGAAACGAAAGGAACAATAACAAAGAGAAATAATTATTATCGCGACACGTTTTAGGTACACGTTTGTCAAAGAGGACGTAACAGCCAATTGGTTAACTCTTGGATTGCAACAGATTCCGCGATCTTCGGACTCGTTCTACAGGCTGCTCCATCGAAATCGATTACTGCGAATAAATATCTGCCGAACCGTTCACGGGATACAGGAAAACGTTTGGGAAGAAAGTTAAATGCTTTCGAATATGCAAATGTGTCTCCGCTGTGTCAAGCTTGAAGGAGCTTGTTCATCGATGTTTCTACCTTCACGATTTAATCGTGACGCTAAATCGTAAATCGATCCACTTCGGTCTACTATCTCGATAACGATCAAGTGAAAACCAACTGATAATTTAATCACAGGGTATCACGGATGAATGATCGAATACTTGATCGTAGACAACGCTGTAAGTGCCACCAGAAACGTCAAATTTTCTGACTTGAAATTATTTTCGATATTTGATTTGTTAACGCGCCAGAAAATGATCTACTATTTGCATTGATATATTAAAATTCGCGAGAACAAGGATTGCATCTGTGGAAAAGTTTTAATCGCAGGAGAAAACCGAATGTGCCATTCGTTCAAATTTTCAAGCGGTCTAAGTACCAGTCCTCTTTGTCTCTACGTAACTCGTACAAAAACAAGAGATACGGCTTTCTTCGAGATGTTCTTTTCGCCTCTATCGCGAAAGTATGGTTTATAACGTCGCGAGCAAGAATTGTCCTAAAATCGGTGATATTCCGTGCGCGTGTGTCGCAGCATTTCACTTTTTTCATTCTTCTGTACGGTAAACGTTATTTACACGGTTCAACGCTATCAGTAACTATTTACAAACGCAGAATTGCTCTTGAATTCTGTACCACGGCGTGTCCCTATCGGTATGTAGGACATCGTACTAATATAAAAAAAAAGACAAGATTTTTAAATTACAGTGTCATTTACGAGAAATCTTCAATTTACAAGCTGCGTACATGCTTCTTTGCGAATAACACGCTGGCATGTAATCTCCAACGGTACCGAAAGACTCGGTCCATTCGGCAACGACCTTAGTTTCACTTTTGCTGTAGCTTGCCTCTCTAAGAAATAGGTAGATACTCAAAAAAATACAAGGAAAGAATGGCAATGCACCGAAACCAGCTGGATGCTGAAACGAGCAAAAATCGTATATTAGAAAGAAGACTAAGAAAAAAAGCATCCCACTGACCTCGCTAAAGAGACAAAACAGACAATCCGGAAGATGGTATCCCGCTTGGGGTAAGCGTCCACACGTTATTTTGCAACAAAGGTATACAAATTTAACAAATGACATCTCATGGACAAATTGTAAAACGCAGAAGAAATAAAAAAGAGACCTTGAATCTCGTGCTCTCGCATCTTAAACGGTCTGCAGCCTACAGTCTTCGGCCGACAGTCGTCCGAAATTCTCGCAAGCAAAAACCCGAATGAAGAAAAAGGCGGGGAAAAAAGGCATTTTTCCAGCAGACCGATTCCAATATCGCGTATACCATATCGTTTCTCGAGACCGAACGATGCACGTGGACGTGGTCGTCGCCGCCTGCAGGGTGAAAAATACTTGTGCGGCCGAGCGTGCCACGTAAGTACTCGATCGGTCTGGCCCGAGAAGGCATCGATCTCGCCATTGATCGATCGATCCGGAGGTCTCGGATAAGATGCTGTCGTCGTCCTGGTCTCGACCTGCTCGTCGTCCAACACAGGGTGGACCACACGCGTTGTGTCGCCTCTCTGACCTTCTCTCTGTCTCTCCTTCGCTCGCTCTCCTGTTGGATCGCTCCGCTCCCTTCTTTCTCTCCTTTCTCTAGCTAGGTCTCAGCGCCCCTCTGATTCGCCGGTCCGCTCTCACTTTGATTCTCCTCTCGTCTCTTCGCTCTTATGGTTGCTCTCCTTCTTCCTCCCTTTCGCTCGCTGCCACGACCTATCGCGAATCCTTGTTCTTCTGGTTCAACGATCGCGCGTCCTGCTCCCAGAACGAAAGCAGGAAGGCTCTTTTTCTCTTTATTTTATTCTGTGCTTTACAATTTGTCCAACGGGACATTTGGTAAATTTTTATATCTGAAAGGTGGGAGGTGGAAAATGCAGAGGGTGAGATGGAGGTAGGACGAATAAAACGCTGTGGGTTAGCGTCGCGGTACTTTTTACAACCTTTCTCCCCTGTCGCTTGAAAATTGTGAAAATTTTTGGCGTGTACGCAAGCGGCCTGAATTTACAAAACGTATCTTTTTTTTTGGAGTTTCGTTAGAGGCTCGGGTTGGAAGAGTCGCGAGGACGGATTAAGATCGGTTGCGATTTTCTGCAATTGTTATGTACGCGTCGTCTGGTAAACCAGTCCTCGTAACTTTGCAAGAAGGAATCGAGTCGTCTGGTCGAATTTTCGAACAGTCGTTCTATCTTAAAGGGCGCTGAAACACTTTGGCGAGTCGCTGTAGGCTAACGGAACCTAACGTGGAACAGCTGATCTCGAAAGCATCGCGAAAAGAGCAACGCGCTTTCTTTCCGTGCGAACTAACGCGACAAAATTAATTAGACGTTCGTAGTAGACGTTGATAGTCAACTATGGAAAAGTTGAAGCGTCTTAAAGTCATAGAAGATGCTGCGAGTTTAAGAAACGCTGCCTGTTATGCAACGCCTAGGAAATTTGTAAAGAAATCTCAGAAAACTTTGTTTCTTGCGCGAAAAATGGATATTTATATAGATAAAGAAGGAACAAATATCTTGCACTTTCTAACTTATATTGTATCACGTTCGTTTTCTTCGTCTTGTGCACGTTGAACGCGCGAACGACGCACCTGTTCGTGATCCGAATGCAAACAGCGAATATGTCGAACCCATTTTTCACTATTATTGCCTCTTTTGTAATCGCCGCCACAGAATAAATATAATCCTGTATCATCATCATCAGTGGCAGCATCATCGACATGTTTCATATTGCGTACACCCAACGTGCTCCTCCATATTCGGCACGTACGTATTTCGACAGAAAAATAATAATTATACTACGAAGAAAAGAAATTTAATGGTAAATTTCCTTGGGACGCGCGGAAACAAACGCGTCTAACGACAAGTCGTGTAAAAGTGGTGTTCTTGAACTTTTCCTCGCTAAAAGGAAATCCCTATTCTTCAATTGGCCTCTGAAAAAAACTTTTATCCTAACGAATTCAACGTGAGTATTTTTGAATCTGAAGCAAATAAAATTGTCAAGCAAAAAAAAAAAAGACACGGTCAAACTCTGTTTTCTTGAAAACGTAAAAACAGTGTCGTATATTTTAGACATATTGTTGCTAGCTCCTTGTGCTATCACTTCTGGCATACTCTATCTATATATATATATATATATTAGATTGTCCGGAAAGTTCCTTTCCTTGTAAGGAAATAATAGATGCGCAACCTCTTTTCGTTTTATATTATTTTATTCGATCATGTACGATGCATTTTGTTCTATTTCTATTACTACGATCATACACGATTCGACAGAAATAATATAAAACAGAGAATATGGTGCGTCCGTTATTTCCTTACAAAACGAAAGCAACTTTTGCGATATTAGGTTGTCCCAAAAGTTTTTTTCCCTTTGTAAAGAAATTATAGATGCACAATTTTTGTTCATTTTGTATTATTTTATTCGATCNATGTACAGTCCATTTTGTTCTATTTCTATTACTACGATCATACACGATTCGACAGAAATAATATAAAACAGAGAATATGGTGCGTCCGTTATTTCCTTACAAAACGAAAGAAACTTTTGGGACAACCTAATAGGACATAACTGTCTATATATAGAATATGAATATAATAAATAATATTGAAATTAAACAGAGAACAGAGCGAAAAATCTATCCGGCCGAAAACCTTTGCGCCACTGTATACGCGTTTCGACTTAGCTCGCCTACTCTCCCATTTTGTTTCGCCTTCTTTTCTTCTCCGTTCTTGGCAGAACCGCGCGTAAAAACGCCCTCGCTCGCGTCGTTCTTACGCGCGCCGGACGTTATTTATACTATACGATTGCCCAAGTTTTTCTACCCCGTTCTTTCCGTCTGTCTTCTTCCCCGGCGGAATTCTCATTCTTAGCTCTGGAACGTTACGCGCGACCGTGCTCGGAAGTCGCCACCAGTTGCAGACGTTCGACATTCCTCCGCGTGCCACTCGCCAAGGGTGCTAATTGATTACGCAAGCCATTCGCTCGAGAAGTTGGAGACCTTTCCGCTGCGGATCGTAGCGAACGTTCGATAAGATAGATGAATGAGTGCTGTTTTGAAGGTACGTGGTATTTAAGCAGTTGACCGCGGTATTCTGTTTGAAATATTCCACACGGGGTGCGTAGTTAAAACGAAGGTATACGCGTCGAAGGCAGGGCAAATTCTGCTGTTGTGGATTTTACGAAAAAAGTAGAGCAGAATAGGGGAGGATTAGGTTTCTATAAGATAAAGAATTAACGATTCGTCGTTGGAAAAGGTATCGCTATTAAAAACTCAAGACATTCGTGTCAAATTGTTGTCAATTTAAACTCAATTTTGGTTAATATAAGAATTTAACATAATATAGGAGTATAAGAATTTGACATAAAGACGAAGGAAAGAAATAACGATGAACGTAGAATTTTTTATTAAATTTTATAACCCGTCATTCGACCGAGTCTGGTAAGGTTGGCGTTAAGCAGATCTTTTAGGATCATCTTCTTTTTTTTAAAGGAAGGCGGTTGTTTCTTTGAATGGCAAGTGATGTTATTAAAGAATTGTAAGGCGGGCGATGTACTTATTAAGAGATTAGAGTCGATTAAAGTTTCATCAGCCAGTTATTTACTGTTAGAAATTAATTACTACTTCATACTCCGTATACGCGTGTAATGATAATTGAATTAATAGGCAAGTTTACGTTCTAAAGCCTCGATTCTTCTCAATCTAATAAACGAGGATAAATTCTACGAAACAATATGGCGAGCAAGTTGCTTCTACATTGGCAATGTACCGACAACCAGTCAGACGAGATTGTTGCTACTTGCTCGGAAAACCATCTTATTATCTCATTTAATTCGTTAATCTCATAATTATTAATCATTTATTGTTTCCATATAATTACACGTAGGACCATCGCCAAGCCATCAAGAGATTACTCTGGAGAAGGCAACAATTAACGTTAATCACCACTTAAATGGCTAAAAAGAAGGGCACAATCGCAATCGACAATTAGCCTCTGCCTCTCGCTCCTGGCGCACGATCACCGTGCAAACGCTAAGAACAGCTCTCGCCACTCCTCATTCCCCGGGTTCTAATCGACCTTAATTTCCCCGTGAAACACTAAATCTACCCTCAAACGGGTTGCCTGGCTAGCCTCAATAAACCGAGAAGGGAAACGGCTTCGAACACCGATCATTACCGTCTCCGTTCAGCTTGCACCGATCTCGGCTCACCGTGGGCTCGCCTTCGGATTCCGCATACTATTTATTACAGCGTAACAATATCTTTCATTACCTTTACCTATAATAACACCTATTCATCTTTGAGAGCCGCTCTCCTTTCCCTGGAACCGTTTCTTTCCAGAGGAATCCTCCTCGCGATCGCTCCTCCAATATCACGCATACATAGAGAAATCGAAGGTAGAGCGAAGAAGAAGAGGAGGAGGAGGAGGAGGAGGAGGAAGAAGAAGAAGAAGAAGACGAAGGAAGAGAAGATAGAGAAGGAGGAGGAGGAGGAGGAGGACAGGAGACAACAACGGTTGCTCCTGGACGGAGGACGAAGGAGGGCAAAAGCAGCCACGCCACGGAGGATGAGGATTCCCCTCGGTCAGCGAGCAGCGAGAGAAAGAGAGAGGGCCACCCACGTCGAGGGCGCAAAGGCGATATTTAGCGGAAGGCAAATCTCTCTGGGGCCACCCACGTCGGCTCCTTCGTTCGTCGTCGGGGCTACCTTATTTCAGGGTGCAACCAAGACGGCTGTGTTGCCTCTCTGTGCTACGGTGCGTGAGCCACTAGCACGGTAGACGCGATACTCCAGGGGCGACCGATCCAGCGACAGTGCCCCGATTCACTTGGATGCTATCCCGACTGACACCGGTGGTCGACAGGCACGAAATTTGTCGGGTATCATTGATCGAGATAGTAGACCTGAAATACGAGACCTTTGGATGATACAGAAGGTTTCTACGCACAGCATCGCGCGTTGGTGTTTGGACGTTCCCGAATTGTAGGTATGTCATTGTCGGAAAAGTTTCTTTCCTTTTATAAGCAAGTAATAGACGCGCGACATTCTTTTGCTTTATATTATTCCGCTGAATTACGTATTGTACATTTTCTTCTATTAAGACGAAGTCCACGACATTTGATGGGTTAGGTTTCGTGTTTGTGTAAAGATGCATCGCTGCGAGGGACATGTTCGTAACGGGAAGACACTTTTTCGACAACCTGGTGCTTCGAACAAAGCTCTTGAACTTAAACGCGTTGTCGATTTTGCTGTGATTTTCGGAGGAAGAGCGTCAGTTACCACACTCGGCGAACAACTGGCGGCTGCTCTCACGCGACATTTTGTATACCGGTATATATTTTCTATATTGTATATATATTTCGTACATACTAGTGTGTATATATATATATACGCACTTGTTACTTTCAAAACTTTTAGCCTACTGTATATATATATATACAGTGCTGTATGTGATAAGGATAAAGGTACGTTACGTCGTGCTAGTCGTCCTATGTGTATCTTCTCTTTCGTACCGACAGACTTTACTTACGCGATTTTCATTCCCGTGAAACGAATCCAGCGTACAACGAGTGTACAAGCGTAATTGAGTAACAGAGTGTACAATGCATAGCCCACCGATTTACTCGTCAGCGTACCGTCCAAACCGCTGTACCTAGAAACGTGAAATTTGAACGGTATACTTCTTTTATGACGTAGGCGTGGGGTAACATAAAATTTTTGGAAATACGAACCCTGGGGGGGATGAAATGGGGGTAACATTTTTGTTCCAAAGGATACCCAATATCTCACGAGTTGCTGAAGTTAAGCACGTGAAATTCGACATGCGGACTTCTCATTGAAAGTAAACAAACACGTGTTTGAGCGTTTTTCGAAATTCAATCCCTAACGGGTGTTCCCACAGAGTCTAACACACACAAATTCGAGTATTACGTAGCTAGTATGGTATAGTATAGGACAGTTAGTTGGAATAAATAAAAAAGAGATGATTGAAGGTGAACGAACATTGTTTCAACGCAGATATCCAAATTGAACGAATTTAAGCGTATCTGTTCGATGTTAACACCAAAGAATGATTGGGATATGCGTTTCGAGTTATATTCTAGCATAGATTTCACGCAGAGTTTACGAAGCGTCGGCTACTTGTTACAGATGATTATTACTTGTTTCAGTTTTGATTTGACACAAAATTTGATCCCAGCTGTGGCAGGAGGTAGCCAATACTAGCTAATAGCGTGGAAATAAATATTAATGAATTTTCGTGGCCCGTTTATTTCGAATACCAGCAATTGCGACCGCATCCATAGAATTGTTAATTAAGCCAAACGTATTGCCGATTTTAACGTCGTAAACGCAGGCACGACGACGTAAACTCTGATTATACACTTGCACGTTGAAATTTTAATGCACGAGTCGCCCAGTACATTATACGTAATTTGATAATAAGGCGATTAGCGGCGAATTGCAGTGCGGCTCGTTGAAAATGACCTGTTTATAAGAGCATTTTTATGGCCACCGCGTATCGTAGATCGCGTATAATAATTTGCAAATTACTCGTAACGCGACGTACGGTTACTAGATAAGTTATCGACGTTTCACGCCTCGTTCGAAGGATAACAATTCGCATTTGTTCCTCAGTGTTGGCGAAATTATGCTGCCAGGGAAATTAGATTCCCGTAGACCGATCATTTTATTCCATATCTCAATACACAGGATTGGACACGTTTCTTTAATAACTCCGTAATAACTAGACAGATACGCAAACTCGTATTTTCCTGAACGCGATTGAAGAAATGGAATCTAATGCAGAACATCTTTCACTTATCGTACTTAGTAAGTATCGTAATGATTATTTTCACTTTACTCGCAAGCATTTCTGGAAGATGGTGTCCCGCTGGGTGTAACCATCCACGTGTTCTTTTGCAACAACGATATAAAAATTTACCAAACGTCCCGTTGGACAAATTGTAAAAGCGCAGAATAAAATGAACAAAAAAAAGAAGAAGCTCGCAAACATTAACGTGGAACGTGTTTTTCCAATTTTCGGAACGTCACTGCGGCGTCTCTACGCTAGAAACGTCGTATACCAAATACGAGAATACGAAATAATATCAAATGTCTAAATTAATTAATTAATCAATCTATGATCAAACACGCGAATAGATCAACGATTGTCTACGTTGTATACAATTGTTCTTGCGTTACGATACAATCTTCTAATGCTAGTACCAACATAGCGAAGAAAACTCACACGTTGGTGATTCTATTGTTGTTACTTGTTGTGCATTAGCAGTTGCAGGTGCATCGTTATACTTGCAAAAGGGAAGTGTCGTCAGAGGAAGATAAATCCTGTTATACCATTTATCTCTTTCCTCGGCCAGTGTTTTTTATCCGCGCCAAGCAGGAGACAGGACTCGTCCTAATTGCTAATTGCGTGACTCCCTCCATCCATCCAGCTCGTAACCGTGAATCATCAGCAACAAAATGTCAAATAAAATCAGTGTAGCAGAACCGCGTCATCCTGTCACGAGCCGAAGCTCGGAATAATCGCAACGGAATGGAATTCAAATTTTCCCAAGCGACGAGATAACTGGCGACTGTTTAAAAAAAAAAAGTCCATATTTTTACGAACGTAATTGAAGATATGTACGTGTGCTTCGTATATCTTGCATATTTTTATATGCGAACGAGCCACGTCAAGTTACAGAAGACTCTGGAAACCGGCAATACCTTTGTTTTTGCTACGTTTTTGCACCGTTGCGCTTGCACAAAAGACATGGTGCTACGGATGTAGAGCTCTTTCAATCGTTCATCTTTCTTCTCTCGTGTTTTCCTTGCAACTGCGTTATAACTGGTGACGAAATTGCAACGTGAAACAGTCGCGTCGACCACCCTGTATACGCGTTGTATGCCAGTCATCTCTAAATGTCACACGGATGCATAAATATCCGCAGTCCAACGACAAAGGCGAACAGATGAGAAAGGAGTGCTGACGATAGGAAATTCGATACGATTTGAGTGACGGTGATCGGCGGTGTTTTGTAAACGC
The DNA here is from genome assembly GCA_014737385.1 of Bombus superbus. Lineage (NCBI taxonomy): Eukaryota > Metazoa > Arthropoda > Insecta > Hymenoptera > Apidae > Bombus > Bombus superbus. Next base: position 1,159,337 of record JACXIK010000008.1, read on the forward strand.
GTCAGGAACGCAGCTACGATCTAACGAGAACGTTTCCATGAAATTGCCTGGCGATTTTATGGCAGGGTTTATCCGATCGATCCCACGAGGCGATTCAGGGATGTCTACTTGCTACAAAAAATCTTACGACTATACAAAAGAGAGCACACAGAGAGAGAGAGAGAGAGAGAATTGTTTCTGTTCCTCTTCCTCGTCTCACGTTAAACGAACGCGTGCGTTCTCGAGGTGGAGAAGAGGATCGAAAGGAAGTCGGTGATTGACGACAATTTGCGAAAAGTTGAGATACACGGGTTCTAAAAATCGGATAAGTTAATTACCGTGCCGTGCATGGCGATGTAATTGAATGAAATTGGCCCGGAAAATCATTTAATAAGCTTTAATGAGGCTCCGCAGGCTGGCGGCCGACCAGCGCGACCGGTAACACGGAACGAGAATCATTCGGGTCGCAATAAATTGTCTGTTCGTTTGGTCTCGCGTGTAAGCGCGTTTTAAATGATGGAAAGTAAAGTATGATCGGTAGACGAGGAAGGACGCGCGTTTGATTATAAGGTTGACGATCGGGTGGGAAAGGGACGGACGTGTCCGTGAAACGACGTGTTTCTGATAATTCAAAGGGAAAGGGAAATATAATGAAACGCTCGTATATGGCAGCAGATGTATAATTAGTTGGAAAGATAAATTATATGTTATTATCGATGTAACTGTCGAGAAAGGGATATTTTGCATTCTTTGTTGAATAAAATAATACGGGCAAAATGGGCTCCTTGTGGACAAAGAGAAACATTGTACTTGCACGTGATTTGTACCGATTAAACTATCCAAGTTTCAATTTCGGTAATATTCCCAGCGTTTAACCGCTTTTATTTGCACGGCGATACGTTACTGACAATGTGACGTCTTTCCTTGCCTCGCGTTGATAATAATACAAATAGCAAAAGCTAATTCGCGCTACTCCGTTTTTATTCCCACGGGGAAACATTATGGGTAATGTAACTTTCTTCTTGTTTCACATTGATGATAATACAGATAGTGAAAATACCAAACGATATTAAATAATACTTATACCAGCTACTAAATATTATCTAATGTATAAATTACGGGTAATGTAAGTTTCTTCTTGTTTCACATTGATGATATTGCAGATAGTGAAAGTAACAAACGATACTAAGTAATATTTATATCAGCTACCAAATATTATCTAATATTTAAATTATGGATAATGTAAGTTTCTTCTTTTTTCACATTGATGATATTACAGGTAGTGAAAATACCAAACGATATTAAATAATAGTTATACCAGCTACTAAATATTATCTAATATTTAAATTACGGGTAATGTAAGTTTCTTCTTGTTTCACATTGACGATATTACAGATAGTGAAAATACCAAACGATATTAAATAATAGTTATACCAGCTACTAAATATTATCTAATATTTAAATTACGGGTAATGTAAGNTTTCTTCTTGTTTCACATAGACGATATTACAGGTAGTGAAAATACCAAACGATACGAAATAATATTTATACCAGCTACTAAATATTATCTAATATTTCTTGTTTCACATTGATGATATTACAGACAGTGTAAATACCAATGCCAGCTACTATCATCTAATATTTAATATTTGAGTTACAGCGAGAAATACTAAACACTAGAAGCTATTTATTATCGTTTCTCATTATCGTTGAAACGAATCGTCTCTTCCATCGAGATTCAACTTCTTAGATCGTGGAGATACGAAGTGGCGCGATCGTTTGCGACGATTTCTATCGAACGAAAGCGATTTCGCTTTGGCAACCGGGCGAGAAAGCGTCGTTCTGTTGCGCCGTGGCTGAGGGCAACCACGTGGACTCGGCTAATACCGTCGAAAACGCAAAGACAAGCAACAAGTCGAAGGGAAAGATCAGCGCGAGTTCTGCCGGCCGGGCAACGTCATTACGCGCACTGCACGGAATAACACGTTGCATTCGTCTTTGCGTATACGGCGGACATTGTGAGCGAAGTAAATTAATAATTGGAGCATTTAACGCAGACGGACTGGTCGCCGTGGCACGCCTCGGCCCTCGTGCAAACGTGTACTTGCAACGTGCACACGTCTCGCAGTGTGATGTACATTTGAAATTATAATGCTGAAACGGATGGTGGAACGAAGGGATGCGATCGGGAACGCCGGGAAAAAGGAAAAGAAAAAGGAAGCAGTAGGTACAGAGAGAGAGAGAGAGAGAGAGAGAGAGAGGGTCGACCGAGAAGAAATTGATATACGAAGAAACGCTTATGGCGGATCTTATTTCTTTCTGTTTACGACATGGTATGCAAGGGAAGCTGCTAGTCTGTGATTGAAATTAATTCGTACTTTCTAGCGACAGATTTTTATCTACGATAATGGCATTGTGACGTTAACGAGGATGCAAGATACGAGGAGAACTCGTTTTATTTCCATGTAGTTTCTATGTATTAAGATTCGTGCAACAGCCTATCATAGGTCTATCAATCCATCACATTTTTTCTTCTCGTTATCCCATAGATTGCCTGCAATCTGTCCTGTCGGACATTGAACAGGTTGTTATATCGGTTCAGGCTAGCGTGTGGATGCTACCGCAATCGGTCTATCGCTGGTCTATGATCGAAATTAATTCCTACTTGCCAACTTGTATCCGCGATAATAGCATTGTAAACGCCAATGGGCATGCAGGATACGAAGCTGAGTTACGTGTTCCTTTCTTCATTCGTGTTATGCAGATTTTCTCCTGCATAGCCCTGTTGCGCGTACTCTTCGTCGTAAATATGCACTTACATATCCGCTGTCCAGAGTCCGCTCACGGCTATCGTTTACGTTCGTCATTTTTGCTGGAAAGAAGAAGCACTTACGTACTTACATGCGTATATACATAAGTTGATTCGAGCGGCAATAACGTGCCGTGTCAAGCTGTACGATATTGGTTCAACATTGTTTCGCTCGTGCATGTGCGGCGATTGCGCGATGCTTGATAGTGTCACGAGACCGTGACGAGACTATCGTTTACATCGGTTTAGTTTTACTCGAAAGGGATATCGGTGCAACATTGTTTCATCGGCGCATGTAACGATGTTGCGCGAGACTCGACAGTGACACGGGATGCTGATAAGGATCGCTGGAAAGGCAAGAATCGATGAAATCGGTAGTGACGGGTTGGACGAAACGAACAACCTGTTGTGAGACGTGGCTCAGGAAATATGTTCTCCGTTTGCGACGAATCGCCAAGTAACGCGACTCAGTGCCTTTTAATGGAACCATAGATTTTTTCAAGGGAACAGTTAACGACGATTTTGAATTAAACTTTTAATTAAATTTCGGTTAAATTTGACCAGGCCTGGTCAAGCTTTAGTTAACTAACGAGGCTCCTGTTAACGCGTTAATGAATCTGTCGTGGCATCGCTTATAAAAAATCAGTGACCTGTTTATGGCGAAAAACTATTACTGTGGAAGAAAAAACTGTTGCAGAAGATAAATAAAACAATGAAATTTTGGGTATGTGCCAAATATTGGGAACCAAACGTATGTGTAGTATCGCGGTGGAAAATTTCTCGTCGTTATATCAATATTAATTATGTGTAGTAAGAACGTATTATAACATTTAATACTAGATATTATTTTAATATCGTACGGCGTTATAAGTTAATAGTACTATATATTAAAACGTCCTTCGTCGAAGGTGTCCCCCTCACGCTTTTACCAGCAAAATAACGTTCCATTTACCAAATGTCCCGTTGGACAAATTGTAAAACGCAGAGTAAAATAAATAAAAAAAAAAAAATGACGTTCCGTCTCGCGCGAGTGTTCTGGCTATGGGAATAGCACGTATGTATGTCGCACGTTTACTTCGCCTGTTCTGTCGCGATGAGTCGCGGCAGCAGGAATGGAAATTGTGCCATATACGACGATGGGTTTTGTAGTCGCTCGCGAATATAAAACTACTATAACTAACTGGTTGCAAATATAAAAAGGGCCACACGTGCTATAATACCCACGTGCGGAACAATCGCGTCCGATCCAAAGTCATTCTGCTGCTAGAACGTGCGATTAGCGTACTTTATAACACTGCGTGTTAATATTATAATATACAATACATAGTAATATATAATACTACAGTATTGTATATTGTAATAATATTTTTGTTAATATTATAATATACAATACTGTAGTATTTATACAATATTATAATATAATACTACAGTATTGTATATTATAATATTATTATAATATACAATAATATTATAAAATATTAAATATAATAAATATATATATAATAAATATAATATAATAAATATATATATAATATACAAAAATATTATAATATACAATACTGTAGTATTTATACAATATTATAATATATAATACTACAGTATTGTATATTATAATAATATTTTTGTTAATATTATAATATACAATACTGTAGTATTTATACAATATTATAATATATAATACTACAGTATTGTATATTATAATAATATTTTTATTAATATTATAATATACAATACAGAATAATATATAATTCTACAGTATTGTATATTATAATAATATTTTTAGTAATATTATAATATACAATACTGTAGTATTTATACAATATTATAATATATAATACTACTGTAGTATTTATACAATATTATGATATATAATGCTACAGTATTGTATATTATACGATATTATAATATATAATACTACAGTATTATATATTACAATATTTTTATTGTATTTATAATATATATTATATATTATAAATATTGTATAGAATATTGTATAGAAAATATAATATTGTATAGTATAATATTGTATAATATTGTATAGAAAAGCGAAAGATGCGGGCAACGGAACGACAAGGAAGCCCCTGCACAACCAAACCTAACCTAACCTGCTTTATCTGCGCAACGCGATACACCTGGCGCGCATGCGCAAGATTAATTGCGCGCGCGAAAAGAATCTTTCGTAAGAGATCGCGTTGTTCGTCGCGCGCATTTCCCTAATTCGATCGTTTCTACGCGGATAGGACATTCCCTTGTCGAAGCAGAGGTAAAGAAATAAAAAAGAAAATCGGCCGGTTTCGACGGGCGGATCGACTCGAGCAACGGGCCCAGGCTGTCCCATTGCCGATTCGGCCCGTGTCCGTTCTCTGTTATCAAGGGTCCGGTGACGACCAGGCTACATTTTCTCCGGCTCGTAACGCGTTTCGAAAATTTGCGAAACGAACGAGACGCGCGACGTGTCGGCCGCGTTAAGCGAGGACCACCCGGCCGCGCACGACGGAAGTGCGGTATCCTCCTCGGCGCTGCCCGAGCGATATTTGCAGTCGGCGAGCGTGCTCGCCACGAAATTTGCCTAATAGGCTCGTATCTAAGCGAAGCATGCGCGTGGATGTCGCGCGTCGCGTTAGCTCGTCGCGCGATGAAATTGATTTACGAGGTGAGCACGACTTGCCGGCTGAAAATGTATGAGCGCCGCTAGATACCTGCTCATTTGCGGCGACATAATTGCAACGTCGTACGCATAGGCGCGCTGCACGGTTAAATAGCGGTGGAGTTACGAGTTTGTTATTTTCGTTGTTGCGTAGAGCGTTCCACGAAATTGGGTCAGGTTAGCGGCTCGAAAGCTCGAAATTTTATTAGTCGAAATTAGACGGTGTACGGTGATGTTTGGCGTGACAGGGTACGCCTGGTGTGAAAGTAGCGGCGTTTTGTGGCTCCCAGGCGCGTCTCTCGTTCCCGTCCACGAAATTACGTATTCTTTTTACACCAAGCGATGGGTTCTTGTAATCGTTAGCGAAACACCGTGTTAAAATATTTGCGGGAAACGTCGATTGGTTTCGAAGATATTTTGGCGGATAGGGCGCTATTTAAAATACCAGTTTCTCGTCGTTAGGAACTCGAACTTTTCCATTTTTCCGTATTCGCGGTTTACGATAATGGTAAATGCCATGATGGCTGTATTATACTGCATTGCGCTACACGATATATCGTAAGGGTACTGAGAAAACCGTGTGAACGAAAAGTCTGTTCAAAGCGCGAGACGAGGATTAAGTTTAACAAATAAAATAAATAAATGGTAAATGGCATGTCTAGTATCTTTGAACAAGGAAAGTTTGTTTCCGGCAAGAGAGGGTAAAACGACGAAACTATACAAATATATTTAAAACAAATCTGAAGACTTTTCTTGACAACACCGCAAGTGTCATGAAAAACATGACTTTGCTATTCGTTTAGATTTGCAAACACTTTAAACACCAGTCCTCCTTCTGTGCAATCTGTTCCAAAATAATTTGTATAAAAGCAACAAATGTATATTTTCGAAAATGTATATTCTTTATCTTTATTACAAAAGTATAGTTTACTATGCCGCGAGTAAGAATCGTTATAAATTTGTTGATGTCCAGTGTGCATGCGTTGGAGCATGTCCATCGCCTAATGGCACTTGGCTTCTTTTATACATAACAAATAAACATCATTTACACAGTTTAACCCAGTTAGTAGTAGTTACTTACAAATGGAAATTGCTTGAATTCTTGAATTCTGTACTGCGGTATTTCCATTGCTGCATGTAGAACGTTGTACGATAAAAGGAGAACGTTTTTTAATCGTCACGCTTACTTTACCTTCTCTACAAGAAATCTTCGTATAAGCGTACATTAATTTACACCGTACTGAACTAGTCAATTGTGGCGACCTCTTCTTGCTAAAGTGTGTAGCTGAAGTGTGTGTGGCAAAGAGTAAGCGACGACGACTTTTTTTACTTTTTAATTATTAAACATTATATATACTTATATATACTATATACTATATTACTTATATTATTACTTTTTAATTATTAAACGTTTATTAGGCCAATATATATATATATATTATATATATTATATATTATATAGTATATAAATATAATATAAATATATAATAATATAATATAATATATAAATAATGTAATAATTATATTATATAAATATATAAATATAATTATATTATATAAATATATAAATATAATTATATTATATTATTATATATTATATATATTATATATTATATATATTATATATATTATATATATATATATTGGCCTAATAAACGTTTAATAATTAAAAAGTAATAATATAAGTAATATAGTATATAGTATATATAAGTAATATAAGTAATATATATATATATATACATTCACAATAAATAATGAATTTCATTTGGGAAGTAATTTTGGCAGGAGCACCGTTACGTGTCGGATTTACATTTTTAACATTACAGTTGGTAATTAAATTTAAGTCGCTCGGGGGCGGTACTTTTACACGATATCGTCTTCCCTTCTTTTCTTTCCTTTTCTCCTGAAAACTCGGTGATAAAACTGGACAAATCGGAAGTAAGCGACGACGAGTATACTCGTCAAAGCGCAGAGTACGCGTGGCCGTTATAACGTAGAATTGCGTTACAGCGGAATCGCCGTTTCGTTTTTTAATTTCAAAAAACGCAGAATATCGCGCGAAGAACAGCCAACTGCTGGAAACCTGTCGACGACGTTCGCTCAACTATTAGATCGTCGCGATCGCGTGGTGTAGCCAGCGATCGAGGCTTGAGAATCCATTCGTGAAATAGGGGCGAATGTTAATTTAACGTTGAGCGCGGCAATCGACGTGTCTCCTCTCGGCCGAAAATACTCGCTATAAAATTTTCAGAATGATTAATCGCGCGCTCGAAGCAATTACGCCACGAAGAAATACGACAGAAGCGTCGCGGCGTTTACACAGCGTCTCGAACGGTCGGATCCGGCTGCGAGATAAAATTTCAATTATATAATTTCTGGCCACGATCTTCGGGCCGCTCCCCCGCCGCGGTACGGCTCACAATTCATCGTTAGTACTGTATTTCCATCGGCTCGCAGCTAACGATTTCAAGCGAATACGTCGCCGAGCTACGTAACCGCGACGGGGTGTGCGTACAAATGCGTGTACGTCTTATCGAGCTATCTAATCCCCGTATTCCTCGATCGTGGACCACCCAGGTGGCGCACCGCGGAAGTTGGCACGCACGATTTGCACACGCACACGTAGCCGTGGATCGCGCTGGCCTGTCGCCGCTGATATACACGGTGTACTCTTATATAAATCGACGCTGTTTCTCGCGAGAAGCGGATGCTAACTTTGGCGGGGTTGAGAATAGTCCGCAAAGGTGGGATTCGAGAATTATTAATAGCCGATAGGAAGTGGGTTTTCAGCAGTTGAGTTGGCGTGTACGTAAAATGCATGGCGAGAAGCAAGCAATATACGAGTGTAGTCGTCAAACGCGGAGTATGCGTGGCTGTTGTCACGTATGGAATTAAGTTGCGGCGGAAGGACCGTCTTACGTTTTTAATTTTATCAGCGACCGTCGTAACGCGAAGCACTCCTCGCGACGAGTATACTCGTCGAGAACTGCTAGCTGCTCCAGCTTTTAAAGCTTGGTCCAGGCGCACGCACTTCTTTGCTGCGTACTCTTCGGATCGGAGACGTCGATGCGAACAACGGGCAAGTTGAGACTGGAAAAGTTGTGCGCTTGTTTAAGCAGCCACGCTGATATTCCGCATTATTCCCGGGGAGGCATTATTGCGACAAACAATGTAAGAATCGATACCTCGTACGTCTTTGCTGGCAACTTGCTGGCAAAATGCTGCGAGTTTGAAACGAAGTATCCTGTTTCCTCGCGTCTTTATTTTTCCTTCACTCTTCTTGGTACGTGTCATCCTATGTACTTTCAAATGGCTGTTACGATTCTTGTTCGTCCGAAGACATCTTCAATGGCTTCGCCAGAAGGGAGATACGCTTGCTAAACGTTTGCTAAACGTTCGAAACGCGTTGGCTGACAGATCAACGCTGCGTTATGCGCCCCATTGGAGCGTATCTTTTTTTTTATTTATTTATTTTATTCTGCGTTTTACAATTTGTCCAACGGGACATTTGGTAAATTTGTATAACTTTGTTGCGAAATAGCTTGCGGATGGTTACCCCCAAAGGGGTTAGGTTAGGTTCCAGATTGTCTATTTTATTTCTGTAGCGAGGTCAGTGGGATGCTTTTCTCTTAGTCTTCTTTCTATTTATACGAGTAGCGTACCTTTTTGTTGATTTTTCTTCTCAGAAAATTTTGTTACGATTGTTACGAACGCATCTTGGTTCTTGCACCGATCAATCGGCAATGTCTAAAAATAGATAAACTTCGGCGAACACAATCTTTCTTTGCCCGATTTTTGCTTCGATTTTCATATAAGAATTTACCAAATGTCCTGTTGGACAAATTGTAAAATGCAAATAAAACAATAATAGAAAAAAGAAGAGTTCTTCGATTTATTTTCGTGCACCGACGCGAGTCTAAAGACTCACGCGACAGATACTAAGAAGCAAGTGTCTACGAATAGAAATACAAAATTGTAGGACGGATAAGAAGGAGGTTTGTCGGTAAATGGATAGACGAAGTTGATTCCTAAACTGTTTCCATCGTTCGGTAGGTTTATAGCAACGTAAAGCTCGCCGTGACTGAAAAACAGGGCTGAACACGTTCGCACGAACTGTTCTTATTGTTTTCGTGTGCAGAATTCTTGCCAGTAGATGCTCATTACGCGACATCCTGTGTTACAGCAAAATTATATATTTTACAAGATCAAAATTACCATTTTGTTATATTATGCGTATATACAGGGTGTGGCCGAATGTACAAGCGGCAACGAGCTTGCTTCCTTACGAAAAAGTAAGAAGAAAATATACTTGCATGGATGAATATCGACCGGCATTACAAGGATAAACATAGGTAGTTGTATGTGTACGTGTTCTCGTTTATGAGTAAGTTTACGTCTATTGTTCTCTGCTTCAGCTTTCCTCTTTTTTCATTTTCTTTGCCATCTCTGCCTATCCGTAAGTTTTACGGTTATTGCTCTGCCCTGTAACGTGGATGCAACTGATCGCAAAGTATACAAAGTGCAAAGTATATAAGTACGTAACAAATAACAAAGTATATAAATACTAGTGCACTCTTTTATTTCTTCATTTTCACACTAAGCTACAGATGAGAAAGGCGCGCGCGCGGTGTACTCCTAAGACTCAACGGCCATTCTCGCAAGGACTGAATGTCAGCTTCGAATCTCCGACGTGTACAGAAATTTTAGATTCCGCGGCACCGAAATCCCCTAAGGTCGACTGTAAAAAAAACAAAAAAAAAAAAAGGGAGAAAAGAGCCGGAGAACTCGGACGTTGCATTTCTCCCGCAAAGGAACCCCGTGACTCTCTGCAAACAGTGCAAATTGAATCTCGCGAACACCCCGTATAGACGCGGAGCCGCCAAGGCCGTGTGCTGCACGTGCCAGCGTCGAACGAAAGAAAGCGTGGATGGTCGTAGCGAATAAGCGATAGTAACGCAACGTTTATTAATGACCGTTGGATAATTACGTTGGTGTAGCCGATCGATGGTCAACGTTTCTCACACCTGCCTATCGTTTCTCTCGTCGTCCGACCAAACGTCAGTTGAGAGCGTGTCACGTTCGTTCGTCTACGATGCTACGCTATTCACCGCGTCGTTCCTCGCCGAACCAGTCGAAGAGAGTCAACAAGCGGTACAACGAATCCCCCTAATCTCACGAAAGAACCGACTGATTAATGGATAACAAGCGGCACCGTGGAAAAAAAAAGAAAAGAAAACGAGGCAGACGATAGAGAAAAAAGAGGAAGAGAAGGGAAAAAGAAATGGTTGTCCCGGGTTCGATTCGCCTCTCGAGTAATGTGTCAGAGCCGTTGAAGGGGTTAAAGGGGAGCAACGAAGTATCGGATCGAGGTAAAGTGCGAAGTAGAGACGGCCCCTTATAATAGCGCGGCTCGTTGGGTGGTCCAGCAAGGCCACCGTGGGTGGCCCACTCACCAACACCGTTTCGATATTAAGCACGGCCACGTGTAACGTGTATACGTATATGTGGCCGGTGATACAGGCACGCACACGAATCCGCGAGGCCGCGTTTAACCGCAATATATCATTTTACTTAGCACCGAAGAGCGGTGAGACTGCAGCCGGTGGCCCGCGCACCAGGAACGTAACAAGTATGTTCCGTGTCGACCTTACAACGACAATGTTGCTGTGTATTTATGCACGAGACAGATAAGACGCTTTCTCCTCGCCCATTTCGAGGCTTCTTCTGGTCGCTGCTGTAACACGCGCATCACCACCAGCAAAGGAGAAATTTCGCGGCGTGCTTCTTTTCTTTCCCCACTTTCCCTGTCTCTTCTTTTTCTTCTTCTTCCGGCGTTAACTCTCTTTTTCTCTTTTTTTCTTTCTTTTCTTATTGCCTTTTTTAATCTTTGCCTTGGACTCGTGCGCCTGGTCCACGAGCCTCTGATGACGATGTAAGCGTTTTTTAACGACCATGTAAATCGCTACAAGAGAGAGCACATTGAAAACGTGTAAGTATCAATGGAAAAAGAAGAAACTTGACTTTTGGCGGCAATAAAGCGGCGGCCGAGGGTGGTTGATTCCGGAACAAGGGTTTCGTGGCAAGAAAATAGCGGCTTCGATTCGACGCAGCCGATCTGTCCGAATCGAACACTCGTTGCCGACAACGCTGCGTGAAACGACAAATTTTGTAGGATAGAGGAGAAACCGTTAAAGAATTTGAAATCATTCTCGGAATTTAATTTTGTTTCGACTGTCGTAAGATCTCGCGTGTACGTAGAGTAATCCAAGCCTGCCAGAAGATTTTCTATCTTTTTCGCTAGTATGATCGAAACTGATCGGAGGAAGAGTTGTATTTGCAGGGTGTGGAATTTATAGCTTGAAATTGAATTCGTATAATTGTAGAATCGTAGAGAAAAGTGAACGTGCCATTCGTTTAAATTTGCAAGCGCTTCAAATGCCGATGCTGTTCGTCCCCATATAACCTGCACAAGAAACAAAAAGTATGTTGTTTTCACTTTTGTCACAAAAACGTATTTAAAGTAAGAGTTAAGCATCACACTGACGTCACTAAAGAAATAAAACAGACAATTTGGAAGATGGTACTGCACTGTTATTTTGCAACAATGATATACAAATTTACCGAGTGTCCCCTTGGACAAATTGTAAAAACGCAGAATAAACTAAATAAAAAAAAAAAAAAGAAGTAAGAGTCGTCGTGAAATTGGTGATATTTAGCGCGCACATGTTATATTTTTTCTCTAAGATATAAGATTTTACCAAATTGTAAAATTTAAATAAAAGAAATAAAAAAAAAAGAATTTAGCGCGCATGTGTTGGAGCGCATGTACCGTGTGTACCTGTATGAAAAAACGAGAAACACGTTTGTTCAAAATGTTCTTTTCACTTTAATACAAAAGTATATTTTCTAGTGTTGTTATGAAATTGACGACAAATAATGTGTTGGAGCTTGCCCATCGCTTAATGTCACTTACATCGTTTTATACGATAAACACTATTTGTACAGTTTAACGCTGTTAGTAGTTATTTACAAATGGAAATTGCTCTGAAATTCTGCACCACGTTTCTGTTCTCTATTGAGCACGTGGGTCGTTATACGATGAAAAGACAACGTCTCGTTTCATTCTTGCACCTACGATGTCCTCCACGAGAAACCTTCAATCGCGCAGGAATTTACACTATTTTAAATTACCGCGTCATACAGCTCTGGTCAAATTCTCGCGACTAGGACAGCCGCCTGAAATAGCAATCGTAACGAAATTCGAAAATCCACAACATCTTAACGATGCAAACCCATGTAGAAAGAAGACTAAGAAAAAAGCACCCCGCTCACCTCACAAGAGAAATAAATTACATAAACTGGAAGATGGTATCCCGCTGGAGGTAACCATCCACGTAATATTTTGCAACAAAGTTATACAAATTTGCCAAATGTCCCGTTGGACAAATTGTGCAACGCAGAGTAAAAAAGAAAAATATCTCAACGATGCTAACAACAGTTGACACTAATCTTGCCAGGCCAGGTCAAATGACCGGTTTCCAAATTCAATAAAAAAATCGTACGTTCATCGTCGTTCTAAAATCCGACTTTACGCAAATTCTCGCGTGAACAAAAATTGACAAATTTGCTCGATCGGACAATATCAGCAAGGTTAGCGTGGATCTGTTGCAGCGTACACTCGTCGTTTCTGTTCTCGTTCGCAGAACTAAGACGTCGAGTCTTATCCTCGTCCCCTGGCTTATCTCTCACGCGAATTCCTTTATCGTCAAGAACCGTGCTCGTTATCATCCGACGGCAGATAGACGCAGAGGTACTTTTTCAAGAAGCCAGCAAAACGTAGCGAATGGCGAAGCAAGCCGGCGCCCCACATTCGCTCTCCAATGGCCAACGTGGGGAGTCGTGATCCTGTCGACGGACAATGAGATGAAAAATAAAGTGCTGGACCAGGTCAAGTTAAAGGCTTCGTTGCTTACGTACGAGCCGGCCCTCTCTCTTCCCTATCCCTCTCCTCCTCCTCCTCTCTCTCTCTCTCCCTCCCTCCCTCTCTCTCTCTTCCGTTTTCGTTGTCCCCTGTCCTTGCGTCCCTCGCCCCGGATTCCGCTAAGTCAATTCCGTCGAGGATACGGCAGAGGCGTCAGACGACCTGGGTGGTCTCCATCCTACGCAAACAGAGTACACAAGCGGATACACGCTGGCTGAACAGGTAGTGGTCAGGAAAATTTACTGTCTTTGCGGATTTCGTGCACGCTGCACGCGGCCAAGCTAACTTTTGGAACAATGCCTGCCCCGGCCAGCTCGTCGTATTTTTACGCGTTTCACCCCTACGCAGGTCTGTCGGCAAAAGCCGTGCGTCGACGATGGAAAACGGCCGGAACCGGAGCACGGAGACAATGCGTGTGTCTGCCTTCTTCTGCGGCGATATACTTGCGTTAAACTGGTTGTTGGGCTAAAGTTGCCACGAGGCTTGGTCGTACGGAGCCGCGATCGTGCAGCTTATTTTATGGGGGCCGCTGGTAATGGCGCTTCTGCTCGAGAAATTCCACGCAGCTGAGACCGCGAATCCTCGCGCTCTTATTTTTATGCCACTTGCAGAGCTACGCTCTGCGTGGATGTATCGCGTGTCGGTTGCAACATCTGTTTCAGAATAAGTACGACGGAAGATTCCGGGTGGTAGGAACTATTCACATTTGAATTTACGTTTCGATTCGATGTGCGTTCGTCGAGTCGTACTGTTTTCTTGAGCAACGTTTCTCCATCTTTCACGCCGCTCGAACGTTTCATCCGTCCAGGCTCTCTCAGGTGTTTCGACGACAAACTGTTCCGTGTGATTCTTCTCGGCGACCAAATTCTCTACAAACTGGGACGAAAGTTTGCGAACGGCGCGATACGTACAGCAGTGTAGCTACTTAGCTTCAACGAGGGGGCTAAGCTCGACTTGGTCGAAAGTTTGTCCGTTATTGCCGCGATAAGGAACTAGGCTGGAATTTTAGTGGCACGAACGTGCCACATATTTCGATAAGAGCTTTCGAGCGTTAACTTTGTACAGGATCGACTTTCGAATCCCTGCAACTCAACGAGAACTTCCATAAGAATACGTGACGACCGTCTCTTATTCGGTAATCAGTCTCATGAACAACATACTCCTGCTTCCTCGCCCTTTCACCACGCGCATAATTCCACCAAGCTAATGGTTTTTCGTCTGTCGAACGCGCAACTGGCACGTTAACTTTGGCGTTTACGTGCGTTGAGCGAAACAAGCTCCAAGAAGAAGCTGAAGAGACTGTCTCCCTGATAGGGTGAACGTAATCGTGCCCCTCGTACGAAGCTTCTGGGCGTGGAATTTCCATTTCTGTCGAGCCTCTTTTCTACTCGGAAATTTCGTCGAGTCGAAAGATTTTGGCTCTTCCCTTGAGCTTGCCTCGAGTTAGAAAACCTAAAGAACCCAATAGTCGTCGCATCGTCCCAACGACGGTTCGTCATTTTTCAGTTGACTGATCACCGCCAGGCCAAGATTCTGCTAACGATAATCGCGCGTCGAACCACTGTGCAGCCACGCCTATCACGCGCCTAACGTTACGCGCGTTCGATCGTTGTTAGAAAATGGCTAGAAGATGTTAAATACGGTGGAATGGAACGAGAAGGACGAAGAAACGATTCGGGAAACTTCTCGCGGGTATCGCGTCTCGGGACCACCATGGAACTCGGCCGCAACGAGCATGCGAACCCATATACATACTCGTGCAGCTGCTGCCGTATCTTGGATGCGGCGCAACACTTATAGAAGCAGGTAATGCTAATTCAAACAAAGTTATCGTTCGGTAGATATATATTTAATTCTTTTCTCATTTGCATAGGCCGGCTACGGTGGCGGCGCGCCAGCCTCACAATGTGCCATTGTCGAGCACCTCTGCCTGAATGGGCATGGACCATCCAGACCGCGTTTCCAGTTGGCGATAATTCTCCTAGATGAAATTAAGCACAGCCTACGCGCTACACGGACGCAATCAGATTTATCTGGTTGCAGGCTTGCAGGCGAGGTCACGCGTGAAAACCAACCGGATGTTTCGTGATGCCTGCTCGTAACGAACAGTTTGGAAGCAACACGAAGAATAGGTATTAGGTCGTCGGAGAAGTTCCTTTCGTTTTATAAGGAAACTATAAGGTGCACGATATTTTGTCTTTTATGTTATCTTACTGAATTACGTATGATCCATTCTCTTCCATTATATTGGGCTGTCCCGAAAGTTTTTTTCGTTTATGAGGAAATGATAGATGCGCAACATTCTTTGTTTTATATTATTTCATTGAATTACGTACGACGCATTTTGTTCTATTACGTGTTCTAATTACGTTTGACAGATTAGGTTTCATGTTTGTATAAACATTGCCAGATAAAGCAGCTGCGTGCAGATAGCGAAAGACACTTTTGGGACAACTTAATATTTTAGAGAAAGAGCGCAACATTTGACGGATCATGTCTCGCGTTTCTATAAAGATTCATTTTTGTATTATATTATATATATTGTATTCGTATTGTAATTTTATATATATAAGTTTTATATTATATTATATAATTGCCGTAAGTAGACTATTTTGTGACGGCGATGAATAAAGGAAATAAAGGTAGAGAAACACCTGTACGCGTTTACATATAATTTTCAAGTTGCTCCAATTAATTATAGTTTCTTGTAAAAGTTGAATGCTATCAGGTCGTGCCTAAAGTTTCTTTCTCGTTCTGTGAGGAAATAACAGTCGCACAACATTTTCTCTTTTGTATCGTCTCATCCTGTCCTGTTGCTACAGAATGTTGTGCATCTATTATTTCCTTGTAAAACGAACGAAACTCTTGGGATGACCTAGTAATTTTCAATATCCAGCTACGTATACGAGAAAGAACTGCGATCGTTGTGCACAGGACGTTTCGTCGAATATTTCGCTTAACTTAATTATATAATTTTAATTATATGCTAACAATGATAATTTTTTTTTTAGGGAACTCACGATTCGCAACGTGTTTCGTCGTGCTCTCGGCCGAGATTTCGTAATATCTCACTCTGATGATTGGTTTTTCGTCGTTAATCGAATACTGGACAAAAATGGCCCGAAAATCTCGTACGTAACTGTGTATTTGTATTTAGGATTTTTATATAATGTCAGGAGAACATGAACAAGCGTATTCTAAAAGCCTGCCTGTTATTTTTAAGGGACGGTAAAGTTCCTGAGGCAAAAGCGACTCTCAAGCAAGGACAAAGATGACCCGAAATCCTCAGTGGGATTAAGGAGAGCGAATTGTATCCTCCGTTTTCCTAATTTTGACCGGAACATGCTACGTTTGCAATTATGAGAGAAACAGTTGCCACGACGTATTGGCTCCATTACAATTCCAGTAATCTTACAATTTTGGCGGCGGAACGCCTCTACCTGAACATTTTGCAAATCGCCGAAGAATAGCGATCCCGCTGCGCGGAAGTTTACCTTTTTCCCTCGGCAGAGACAAGAAGTCTCTTCTGTGGATAAATTGCACTTTGCGTTTTCGTCGGCACTAGCTGTTAAATGGTTCCGGATATCTTGGGAGAAAGCTACTGAATTTGCGTGGGGTCTTGTTATGCCCGACAATGGCTGCAATCAGCGTGTCTGTGACGCAGATTAGAAGCATAAAGCGGGTTTAGAAAGGGAGCACAATTTTGTAGCTGAAAACGAGGATTTGGAAAGAATAAGGATATAGCGTTCACATTGTTCTTTTTCTTCAATTTTCCTCGAGGATTTCACTCGAAGGCACCTCAAAATCAGAATTTGACATTTTTTCAAGGTTTGTTGAACGTCTATGAAAATACAGGATGTATATGATACGCAAAATATACAAAATAACCAAAGTATCTGAATATTTAGAGGATGAGACAGATCTTTATGTATAGAGGTACCGTTCTTTAGTTGATAAAAATATGAATTTCAGAAATACGAAAAATGTTTATGCAAATTCGCATTTTCTACGTGCTAAACAGAACGCTGTCTCTACATAGACATTTGTTCGTATGTATATATATATTTTATAACGTTTCACTGAAACTTTGAAGATTGCATTAAAATCTGTTTCAATATTTTTTTTAGATCACGGAAACGTTCGATCTGTGGATTAGGAACAATCAATTCGGAAGCTTCTAACTTTCAGGTAAATAGTTTTCATCCATCCCTCTGTTAACTAGAGATTATTTATTAGAAAGCCTCTAACCAGATGAGATATTCGAAAAGCGGACAAATGAAAACAAAAATTAGTCGGTCAGGCTACCGAGCTGTGGACAGTTCGTTCATCTTTCAGATTGCACCTGTTCGTTCTTCTTTTTCCCATTTATCAATCTCTACGAGCGCCCTGTACGAGAGAAGCTTGAGCTGCTACGCGAAAAGTGGAAGGAAAATTGAACGTGGAAAGACGCACGATCGTGCGTACACGGTGGAACGAAATAGCGTGAAGCCCGGATTATCTGCTACACCCTCGTCAGAGTGTCTCGTGTAGACTTGGAGATGCATCCTGATAAGAATTTCCATGCTGCGGTAAGTATCTCGTTAATACAAGATCTACACGTCTGTAGGAGCAGTGAACTACTACAGTGAACTACTACTACATGTGACTAAGGCGAGGAAAGTTGTGAAACCTGGTAATGGAACTACTTAAACGTAAAACTACAAGCTGTTGGTATAAACGAGGAAGTTGGTAAATACAAGTACGAATATAAATATAAATAGATAAATATATTAGATATTATTATTACGTGTTATGAGTGAATATAAACGTAATTGATTATTATTCCAAATACTAACTACTTATTTCTTTTATGTTTCAAAAAGTGGCAATTCGCCGATACTGTTACAAAACGTGATAAATTTCTCTGAAATTCTGCGAGTTTTTATCAATTCTCGAATGTTTCGACTTTACTTTTCCGCATTTTTCCCGCCAATCACTTTGCGATAGCTGAGCCCGTTTTCTTCTTCTCCAAGCTTCACTTGTCCCCAATCTTGTAGATATTAAGAATTCTGACAAAATTCAGAATCAATCGGTAGACACAAGAAAATACAAGGAAAGAATGACAATACACCGAAACCAGCAGGCTGCTGAAACCAGCAAAACTCACATAGAAAAAAGACTAAGGAAAAGGCATCCCACTGACCTCACTAAAGAAATAAAACAGACAATCTGGAACCTAACCTAACCCCTCTGGGGATAACCATCCACGTGTTCTTTTGCAACAAAGTTATAAGAATGTACCAAATGTTCCGTTGGACAAACTGTAAAACGCAGAGTAAAATAAAAAAAGAAATCAGAATTACTAATGGTATAGGATCAGTAACCTGAATTTCTTTTTTCCCTTTTGATATCCACTGGGTCTGTTGAGCCAACCAGCACAGGGCTCCATATTGTTTTCACTGCGATTAACAAGCTGCTTGTTAAAAAGACTTTTAAATAGCTTCCAAGATACTCAAGAGCTAAGGATACGTTGCAACGTAATCCAAATAAACCTGCGCGAGAAAGCAACAAGTAACTGATACAAGTAACGCGATGATAAACCACAACAAGTTTTATTGACAAGTAACAAAGACAACGGCTAATATCAGGGAAAAATGAGTCGCTGTTCTTCTTTGCTGTAGCTGTGATACGCTCAACGCGTGCCCTATACAGGTACACGGTGATCTTCGAGGATAAAGAATCTTCATCTTATTGCTTCATTTCTGTGCGCGTTTCTCGCGCCATAAATAACATCCTCCAAAGCTACTCGTTTTATCCGTACGTGTACAGAGCACGACGAAGGAGTCGTTGTCGCGTGGGTTTCGTGCAAAAGCACGAATAACGGTAGAAACAGTTTGGTGTCCTTGCTACCGAAACGCATTAACTTGGGCCACGGCGAACAAGCGCGACTCTGTACGCAGACTACCTTGAGGGAAACGCTGCGAATCGTGCGGTCCGGCCTGGATTTATGATTTCGATTCGGGTTAACCACGGAGATGTATCACGGCGTGCCCTTGGTCGGTTTCTGCTCTGACCATATCGCTTTTCGTCATGGCCCGCGGTGCGTCTACGGACCACCGACGTCGCCGCAATTAGTAAGTCGGATATCCTTCCCCCTTGTTCTCTCGCTCCTATTCACCTTTACATTGTGCCCTCCTCTTGGTCGTGTTCTAGTTCTGCGCGTCCTCTTTTTCTACCTGCGCCTCTTTCTTTCTCCTTATTCGTTCCAGCGGTGCCTCGTTTCACTCCCGTATGCCGTATCTGTTTGTCGAGTAATTTGTCGATCAAGTCGCGGAATAAATACCTCTGATTGCAGAAAAAGTCAATCGATTCGTCAGCCCACCGTTTCAGTACCGTGTACGCATTTGCCGAGAGTAATTTGCCGATGAAGTTGAAGGCTCGACACGACGTGTCTGTTGGTCGAGTAGCGACGACGACGAAGTTCACGCGTTTAACGCTTTGCGCTCGCTTTGTAGCAGCGTCTCGATGTCATCGATAATGTGCAAATTATCGTTTGATTTCCTTTCAATTCATAGACATTCGTGTCGAATATATACTTTTCACTTAAAAGAGACTCGATCGATTCGTCGATCTTCCGCTTCGGGATCGTATGTATATGGTATATGGCTGTCGAATAATTTGCTGTGGAAGTTCAGGGTTAATATCGATAGTGGCAGAACAATGGCAGTGCCTAGACGACAGTGACAATGTGTAAGTTATTGTTCGGTTTCGTTCAATTCACAGACATTTATATCTTCTTCGAATACAAATACTTTCCATTTAAAAAAGTGAAGTTAGTATACAGTTTTGACCCAGAAAAGAAAAAGAACCCAGTCAATTCGTCGGTTTCAATCCCCAGCTCTGTCTGCAGAATAATCTGCCGACGAAGTCCCAAAATAAATACTTTCGACTTTAAGAAGCTCGGCCGATTCATCAGTTTCACTGCACGACTCTGTTTACGGAATAATCTGCTGCTAAAGTCCGAAAATAAATACTTTTGATTTTAAAAAACCGAATCAATTCATCAATCTCCCGTTTTAGTCTCCACTGCGCCGTACCTGTTTGACCAGTCGTTTTCCCACAAAGTTCAAGATTCAGTATACCGTATCTGTTTATAGAGCAATTTGCTGGTGAAGTTCAAGGTTAATATCCGCAGCGTTCAACCCTTTGCGCTCCACTATATCGGTGTCTTGGCGATACTGATAATGTGCAAATTGTTGTTCGATTTTCTTCCAGTTTATAAACATATATATATATATATCTTTTTCAAACATAATGCTTTCGTTTTAAAAAATAAATATCTTCGAGTGAAAAAAAACTCGATCAATTCACCAGTACGCCGCATCTGTTTGCTGAGTGTTCTGCTGATGAGGTTCAAGGTTTGGTACGTCGTGTTTGTTCGTCGAGTGATTTACCGATGAAGTTCAAGGTTCGGTATGCCGTATATGTTTGGCGAGTAATTTGCTGGTGAAGTTCAAAGTTAATATCCAGCAGCGTGTGAACCTTTATGCTGCGCTATAGTGGCGCCATGGCGATATCGATAATGTGCAAACTGGTTTCAATTCGTGCACATTTACGTGTAATAAGTACTTTTGTTAAAAAAAAAAAATTCAAGCGTACACGTCTGTCTGATAATTTGCTGACAAAATGCAAGGTTAATATCCGCAGCGTTTAAACCTTTGCGCTCCACTGTAGATAGCGTCTCAGCTACGTTGATAACGTTCGAATTGGTTTCAATTCATAGGCATTCGCACGAAGCGAATACTTCTGCTTTTTAAAAACTCGATCAATTCGTCGATCCCCCAGTTCAGACTCCAAGCACGCCGTATCCGAATAATTCACTGATAAAGTTCAAGGTAAATATCCGCAGCGTTTAACCCTTTGTACTCGACTAGAGTACAGCGTCTTGGCGAGATTGATAGTGCGCAAATTGCATTTCTTTCGGTTCGTAGACATTTATATTAAATAAGTGCTGGTGATTTCAAAAATATCGATCGATTCGTCGATGCTCCGTTTCAGTTCCCTGTACCGTACATGTCTGGCGAATAATTCGCTGACCAAGTGCAAGGTTAATATCCTCAGCGTTTAACCCTTTGCACTCCACTGTAGCAGCGCCTAGGCGACGTTAACAGTGCGCAATTTCATTTGATTCATACACGTTTATGTGAAATATGTATTTTACGTTGATTCGGAAAGTTTCAATCAGTTTATCGGTGTTTCGTTTCAGTCACGTATACACCACGTACGTATCTTTTGAATAAATTTGCTGACGATGTTCGAGATTAATATCCGCAGCGTTTGATCCTTTGTATATATATAGTAGCGTCTCGACGGTAATGTACAAATTATTATTTGCTTGTTTTTGGATTCACAGATACTTACGTTTTTTTTTCTGAAATAAATACATTCAGTTTGGGAAAAGTTGAGACGTTTCGTTTTGAAATTACTATAGACGGTGCACATGGTACAGGGTTATATTTGTTTGCACGAGGGCAGTGAAATTAGTGCAGCAGCGCATTAAGGAAGTAAATATGTTCTATCGTTTGCGTAAAACCGCGGTGTAATACCGATTGCGGAAGCGGAAATTGTATATAGTAATAACGTCCAATTTTCATAGAATAATTTTCAGTGATAAAAAGGAAAAAAGAAACACGCTACATCACTTCGTTTTACATTCTGCGTGTCATGGTCATTACGGAACTATCTAACTTTTCTTTTTCTCTCTTTTTTCTTCTGTAAATAATTCTTCCGTAAAAGCCTTTCACTGCGCGAAACATAATTAAATATATGGTTTTTGTTGGCACAACGCACGTGTTATATATAGAAATATAAATTATTATTGCTATTACTTTCTCTTACATTTCAATTATTTCAAAGTGGTTAAATATGTATCGTGAAAACGCAGAATGTTTAATTTTACTGTATGCTTATAAAATGATTTACCACTGACGCTATATACGCTGTAAAGAAGTAAAAAGGTATTCCAATTACCGTACGGCCTTATCTCGTTTAATTTATATAACATACAATAATAATATACTATCGAGGAAAATTACTCAACCATTAAATTAATTTTGAAAATACGTAATAAACGAAGGATATAGAATTTAACCTGCTAAGATCTTTTCAGTTGTTAATGTAACCATTGTGTTAGCATAAAAAAAAGTTGATACCAGCTCTAGTTATTAGTATTTACTAGCATTTACTATGTGGCATTTAAAAACCTCTAGAAACTTTTCACGACTGAGTTACGTGCGTTATACGAAACATTTGCAAAATCCTATTAGCTAATTTTACCAATGCAACCCTGATAGATCTATCCGTAGATTATATATCAATAAACTATTAATGCCAATAAAAGTAATAACAAAGTTTCAACGAGTCTCGTATAACACACGTATACAACATTAGGTACGTACGCGTTACAAACTTTACAAAGTAAGCGTTCAAATACTTTCTGTATGAATTAGCTGACGCATCTGCCTCGACAAAATTCGACATAGGAAGCCGACCGAGAAGCTCGCACGAAGAAAGCCGTATGGAAAAAACACGTCAGTTAACCGCAGCATGAACCTGTGAGACACGTTCAGCTCCAATTCTCACCGCCAGCATATACCATTTAATTAACGCGTGATTTTCGCTCCGTGTGTAATCAGCCGATAATTACCAATCGTTGATCGATCACGGTATCGACCGAACCCGCCACGTAGATCCTATCTCTGACACAGAGACGCGTATCGAGAGGGCAAACGACCAAGAGGCACAAAGAATCCGCCGAGTCAACGAAGATAATGACAATTCCTCGTCTGGAACGAAATTCGCAGTGGAATTGTCGGCTGGACAACACCGGAAGTCGATGTCTCCGTGGCGTTTCGGCGCCGTGGGGCCAACAACGATGGGCGTATCGTCGTAAATGATCCATCGACGAGGAGTACCGGTAGCGGTTCGTAGATGAAGATAGCCACAGGTTATGATCTTTTGAGTCTCTGGCTCTCCTGATCTCGGCCAGCTGGTCTACACCCATGATGAAGAGTAACGATTCGCCTCGTTACAATGGTAAAGGACGATCCTCTGTTGGAGGAGCAGCACTTCCGATCCTTGGCGTTAGTCATCTCTGCATTCAACGTAATAACGATGATATTGGATAATACCGAGAGATGGGAAACCGAAGGACGGCAAAGCGAGAAGGAAGATCATCGCTATTTATGGCAATTGGAGGTTTCCACTGTGCTGCTTTATCTATGTAGTATTTTATTCTACGATGTTTGGTCGAAGAGTAGAGGATATGCTAGGAATTGAAATACGACTGGTTACAACGTTTTCTGTAATCGTTGCTCGAATGCGTTCCTTAGCGCATAGCACGTAGTTTGACGATGTTTCGTCGCAGGAAATTCGTAAAAGATAACCTAGAAATTGATACGCGTTAGCCTATATAATTTTGACGTTCGAATTGTATTTTGAACGTATTCCTACACCTATAGTACGTAGTTTGACGATGTTTCGTCGCAGGAAATTCGTAAAAGATAACCTAGAAATTGATACGCGTTAACCTATATAATTTTGACGTTCGAATTGTATTTTGAACGTATTCCTACACCTATAGTACGTAGTTTGACGATGTTTCGTCGCAGGAAATTCGTAAAAGATAACCTAGAAATTGATACGCGTTAGCCTATATAATTTTGACGTTCGAATTGTATTTTGAACGTATTTCTACACCTATAGTACGTAGTTTGACGATGTTTCGTCGCAGGAAATTCGTAAAAGATAACCTAGAAATTGATACGCGTTAACCTATATAATGTTGACGTTCGAATTGTATTTTGAACGTATTCCTACACCTATAGTACGTAGTTTGACGATGTTTCGTCGCAGGAAATTCGTAAAAGATAACCTAGAAATTGATACGCGTTAGCCTATATAGTTTTGACGTTCGAATTGTATTTCGAACGCATTCCTGCATCTATAGTATGCTTTATAGTAGTATTAGTATGTATGTGTTAACAGTTTTATAGTACGTTTATATTATTTATAATTTTACGATGTTTCATTGGACAAATACTCTCATATGTAAAGGATATTCTAGGAATTGAAATACGATTAGCTATAATGTTTTTGTAGTCGTTCTTTGAATTGTTGAAGCGTTGCTTTATGTCTAGCGTGTAGTTTTACAACGTTTGGTCGGACGAATACGATAGGAGATATTGCAGAAATTAGTGTATGACTAGTTGTAATGTTTCTCTAATTATTCTTCGAACGCGTTTCCTTATCTATCGTATGTACTTTTACGATATTTCGTTGGACAAATACTATAGACGATATTGCAAATATTGATATACGACTAGTTATTCCGCTTGAGTTGTTCTTGAATAATTATAATTCGGTAAGTGGATGTTTGAGACGGAAATTCCTTAATAGAGAATGTATCGTATCAAGAAGATTCACAGGTGTGTCCTCGTTCAACAAGAAATTAATATATATTTCCACTTTGCTCTTCGTACGAGTTTTAGTACTGGAATTGAAAATGAAATTGACGATACAGCATAATATATCATTCTGATCATCTGATTTGGAAACAGTGGTGCGATGACGTTATATAAAATTCGGTCGATAAGCAGTTGGAAATTTGTACGTAGATTCGACGAACGATCGAAATTAACAAAATCATTTTTAATCCTACTAGATTTAATTTTTCTAGTTACGTCGACGATCTGTACCTATCTTGTTTCTTTCGATCGATACGTTGCAACCTGTAGAGTATTGGTGCGCGTACAACTTTAATCTTTCGCGTTTTTGTAGAAACGGCCGTAATAAAGAGTTGAAAAGGCGAGAAGCAGAAGAGAATGTGCAATTCGATTACACGAAAGCTGGTGATACTAATGATATGAGTTACTTTTATGCTGCCATAAAGTTCTGGACAATTTTATTCCAGACAGTTATCGATACTTTCTCAAGACGATGTACCGTTACGAATTATATTCCCTATTCGCGATATAAATATATATATATAGGAATTACGTCCCAAGTAAGCTACCAACGGCAAATGAATATCTTAATGCGATAACTGCAAATTGACTTTGGTAAAAAAAGACGAGATTGAAGCCTCGTTTCACCGGTAGAAGAGAAGAAAATGAATATATATTTTAAATGCAAAAGTACCTCCACTACGGTCGTCGATTATTGATTCGATTTATGCAAACGCGCTAAAAGCCAATGAAATAATATTCACGTTTACGTATGATATATTGAATGAGCGTATGCTCACTGTATTCCATTGGATAGCTTGACGTATTTAAAATGGCAGAGAGAAATACCCATTATACAGGGTGTCTGCAGAATCATGGTGCAAGCGATCGGTCGGTGAATCGACAAGTAAAAATTAGTCGAAAAAAAAACAGGAATAACATTTTTTCGGTCAGGGCTCCGTTTCTGAGAGAATTGAGTTTGAAAAGCCATCAGGTATTCGTGTATTAACTACTAACTTTCTTAACTACTTCCGTTTTCTTCTGTTCCTGTTCGTGTCTGTATTATTAAATATGAACAGTGTCGTGAGTTGCTTCCTCTTGTTATCGTTGTTCTCCCATCTGCACGGCACTGATTATTACCTTCCTGTATTCTATGTTTAATTCGATTTCCTGTTTCATAAATAAGATGAATAACAAGGCCAGTACCTTCTAAGAATCGCGTTGCATTAACCAAGAAGCAAACTGTTCACGTTTAACAGCGTCTTGTTTAAGACTCGAGCAGAAACGCAAGTTTCATAATTCGAAACTTGCGGTTAATACACGGGTAAAAACGAAGCACGTTATTCTTTCTTTCTTCGCTTATCCTTTCATTTACATTCACCAGTCGACCGCTCGTACCACGATTTCCGATTTCCTGTATACCGAAAACATATCGGTTACAACAGATATGTTAATAGATCGTCGTTTTCAGCGTCAACACAGTCGAACGTCCTGTTCGTATCTCGACAGCTTCCTAAATTCTGCTTAAAAACTCTACGGAAAGCCGAGAGCTGCGATCAGCAACGAACCTAACCTCAATGCCTACTATCTCACGGTCATCGATCACGTCGGATTAAGATGTTCCACCGTGACGTGTGCGCTTTCCGGCGAATAATATTCGTCGCTCGTTACCGCTTACTGATTACCGGTAAAGAGATCACGCGTAGACCGATCTCCTGTCCCGAGTACGGTAGTAGTCGGCTGGAATTTACCAAGTTATTGCAACCGGACAGCAACGCGGCAGAAGGCGCATAGTATCGGCGATAGCCAGCTGCGGTATCGACGGGAGACCTTATTTTCGATGGTATCTGCGAAATAGAAACAAACGAATGGACGGACGGATGGACGGACGTGTATGCCGCATTCCGTGTTTATTATTTTGCCGGTGGGTGGTCCGGAGAAGTCCAGAGCCGTCTTGGTGGCCGATAGCATCTCTCGTGTCTCTCGTGTGCACGCACCGTTGAGCGCGGCCAACGCAGTGAACGAACGTGGCGCACCGAGTCGTCTTGCGTAAGGGAAGTAGTCGACTTCTCTTCTTCCCCCACGCCCATTCTCCATTCTCTCATCCCGAGAGTTTCTCCTTCTTCCATCCTTCGTCGGCTGGCTCGGCCTTCTCTTCTCTCTTTTTCCGTCTGGTTACGTGGCTCCTTACTTCATCGGGATCTATCTTGCTCCGTGTTATTTCGTTTATTTCTTCTCCTTTTTCCTCGTCGTACGTCGCTGGCGTACGTATTTTTTCGTCTTATTGTCGCTTATTGTTCCCCGATGTGTGTCCCCCTTGTTTATTTGCCTCGTGTATGACATCGGTGGCTCCTTTTGTCCTCGTCGACGTTTCGACGTTTTCTGCTTTTAAATCGATGGGTTTTTAGCGGCGTTCTTCATGTTAGGACGAGCAGGAAAAAGACCGGGTCGGGCGTTTTGCCGGGCCTCTTCTTGCCTACCTTGGTTTTCGTCTTTTTCTTTATGAAATATGTGTGTGCGTGCTTGGTTTTTACGCCGTCGTGATTTTTAAGCTCGCTAATGAAGAGCGCGTAAGATAGATAAGAGGTGAAGACAAAATAAATTGGCGGAGGTAGAATTCTTTCAATGGAGAAATATCCAGAATATCCGTGGAATCATGAAACGAGTATTTCAGTCATGAAGATAATCCGCACGACGATTATACGCTACTCTGCTAATTAGTTGTTATGGCGTCAATCTTGGACATGTTTTAATAGATACTTACGAACCGAGAAACGATGATTGTTCGCGTAAAAACTGGACGCCGAACACGGAATATCATTCGACGTATGCAAACACGAAACGAAAAATCTGTCCTCTGAGAGATTTTTGCAGGTCGCTGCATATCTAAAAGACAAACAAGAATAGTAAAAGTCCTTTAAAAGAATTAACGACGATATTAAACAGCAAGAGAGAAAGACTTCTGATTATCACAATAAAGAGTCGTAAGAAGAGCTATAAAATACAGTCTTCTGGCATTCACGAAATTTCAACTAATTAAAGTCAATTTCGAACGAGAAAAATTCTTATTTTTTATGCTACTGCTGCAGAACTTGTGTATGCAACGTTCATAAATGAAAACGCAGAGCGGAAAGCCTGTAGAGATGCAACCCGAACTGCAGCGGCGTACATTGCGGAAAATAGATATACAGGGGACTACAGTGCGCCAGTCGTGCGCTCTGTTTCATCCAGGTTCCGCGACTATCTCGCTCTCGCACTCATTAAGTCGATGCAGCGTCGGCAAAGATCAAAGCTCGTCTTCTACGGAGGACCGCTTAATACTGGGTGGCGAGTTAAGAGTGTCGTAAAAATTATTAACGGTCCCTCCGCACGCTGTGCCTTATCGCCAGATCGGCAACTGCAGTAGGACGTATGTATTCGTCGAAACCGCCACCATAATATGCAATGACATTTCCACTCCTTTTTCGTTCTGCTTCGTGCCCTTAATTCGTATCCGAGACTTTGTACTCGCGAAATTTATTCCCTCGTCGATCAACTAATTTCTCTTTCATCGAAGATTTATGAACGTATCGGAGGTTGGTCGTGTGGAACTTTCGAAACAGCGAGAAACAACCAAGCAATAACCGATCTTTGGTTAAACGTCTATAAATTAAAGCGAAAGAAAAGCAACTAGTGGTAGGATTTAATTAATGTCTCGCGATATATTAATTTACGATTATCGATGCTCGGAAAGAAGTTAATGGTGGATCGTTTAAAAGCTTGCGAAGGTTTCCGTACGAAAGCCCGATAAACACGGTAATTTCGCAACGCGAGAAGAACAGGTCGACCACCCGTTTCATTTCTCTACGCGGCGTCGCGTCGCTTGTATCACACTCGGATATTATGTTACTGTTACGCAAACAACGAACGTCGGTGCTGCTTTGCGCCGCTTTCGGGCTAACATGAACCGACACTTGCCGTTTGATTTTTCATTTCGATATCATCCGAAACTAACATTTTCTAATCGATAAGCACTAACTCTGTGGCCATTGACGTTAATGCAAAGTCTTTATAGCGTCGTTGTATCGATCTCCTGTTGGAAGGTTCGAGACAGTCGAGACGAAAACTGCCGCAAGGTCCCTGGAATCGGAGAAGAAAATAAAAAAGCAACGACCGTCCGTATCAGAATCGAAAATTGTCTCGTATTTGGTGGAACAGGGTGTCGGGCTCGGCATCGCGGTGGGTGGTCTCGTATTTATACATTACCTTTTTCGATCTGCCAGTTTGTTTCGTTCTCTCCTTCTCCCTCTTATTTAATTTTCTCCGTTTGCTGCCTCTCTTTCTCTCTCGCCGCTCTCCTTTTCTGTCCTTCTTTTCACACTGGCTCCTCACACATACGAACCCCCTACACGTGTGTGAGAATCTCGAGCGCGTGTGAGACTGTCCAATGAACGTTGAGGCGCGCAACATGCGCGTGCAAGCAACAGGCGTGCATGCACACATGCAAAGCCAGGCACGGGAGTGGTGTACGACGCCTAATGAAGTCGCATCGTTATGCAGATATTATGAAGACAGGTTAATAAGTTAATCGTCCGGTGTAACGTTCTTCCCCGTGGCTTAATGAACGCATTCAAAACAGTTGCCCTCTTCCCTTCTCTACCTGGCATATTCGTCTTATTGTTAGTTTTCTACGTGACTTGTCGTCCTTCGAAATGTATCGAAGAATTTGGCACACAAGAGTTTGGTTACAGTACGGATAGATAATATACATACGCACGAGTATACAAGTATCGAGGATGTGAAAAAGTTTGAAGAAGTTGATCATAATTTATAAATCAACACGCGACAAAATGTAATCGACAGAATTATTAAAATCGTTCGTAAAAAAGCGTTTGATTGGATTACACGTGCAACAGATAACAATAATAATAAGAGGAGGACGCAGTCGAACCCTATAGTTGCGGCCGCCAATCAAATCATAACCAGTGGCAGGGCAGACGCGTATAATCAATTATGCAGATTCGCTTCAGTGGCGGTGGTGAAGAGACGGTGGCCGGTGAAGCAGTAA
This sequence comes from Bombus superbus, assembly GCA_014737385.1. Lineage (NCBI taxonomy): Eukaryota > Metazoa > Arthropoda > Insecta > Hymenoptera > Apidae > Bombus > Bombus superbus. The sequence goes on from JACXIK010000008.1 coordinate 1,189,283, forward strand.
ACTGCTGTATTTCCGGTCCCGATTAATATTGCCGAGAGCAGCAACGATTCCGATCTCCAGAGGCCCGTAAGGGAGTCGTGTTTACGTTCGAGTACATCGGTGGCCCTCTTCCGCTCGTCTTCAACTCTCCACCGTACGTCGGCCACGTTCACTGCGCTTCATGAATCGCTCGGGCCTTCTCTACTAACACAGAATGCGACAAGCGTATACAAAAGTCGTCAAGACCGTGTGGAAGCAATGACAAGGAGAGAGCAATCGAGAGAGGAACCGGAGAAGAAAGAAGGAGATGCTGCGGCGATCTGTAAGCGGCGTTGTGTGTTTCGTGCGTGTCACGTAGCCACTGCCATGTGTGGGTAATGTTTTTGCTCGAGGGGAAATGGTACCGCGTGTGTGGTCCTGCGTCGAGCCCCCTGCACCCCTTGTGATGGCACATCGCCGTATCCTAGCAACGTAGAACGCCACGCCGATTCAACCAATCGCCAACGAGTTCCGATCACTTCGGCCAAACTCGGCTTATTTCGGCTCCGACGTCATGGGTACCTACAGTGACGTATCGCTCTACCGCGAAAATCGGGATATACGATAAGTCTCTCACGATGAATCGTAATTTGTTTAAAGCTTTTCGCCTTATTCGTTCGTGATGGTGTAAACGAAACGTATATTATGTAAAAGGCGTCGATACGTACTTTGATCAGAAAACAAAATTAGGATAGAATTTTGTGTCAGAATGTACGGTGAGGAGATGATTTTCAAATTGTATACTTAATAGAAATACGAGTAACTCGCGCGATTACATAGAGGTATTAAATGCGGAATTGTTAAAGTTTGCGTCGAGGTTTATAAATAGTGATAAGGTAAGCGTGCGTATAAAACGTCATGTCGTTGTTGTCACGTCGATTACGGATGGACATTGTCTTCGTAATTTGTATCATTCGTCGCTTTACCTTTTGAAATCGTTATTACAAAAAAAAAATGCAGAATCATAAATTTGGTGGACGAGACCCGAAATTCATTGAAGCGTGCGCGTCGAATTACGGTCCTGAATGTTTGTGCAGCTCCGATCTCGGCGAGTGGCGCTGTTGGAGGGGGGCCGTCAACTATGGCCGGCGCTGAAGGCAGGCCACGAAAGAAATGTGGCACCGCATTTCGCTTAGTACGGACTTAGACTGCTCTAAGTGGCGGTCGTGTACGCCGGTGTCCGACCACGACGACGTCGACGTCGTCGTTTTAGAACGCGTGACAGAGAGATAGCTAAACTTTAACGAGAGTTTCCAGCTGCCCTTGCTGAACTGTGGAACACTCTCGTACTCTCACGTCGCCTACGCCTCCTTGCGTAAACCGGATGCTCGTCACTGCCGCGTTTATACGAATTCGGTAGCCGTGGCAAATTTCCTCGAGCGTAGTGTGCATATTCGAACGAGGTCTAACCGTGTCAAGTGACAACAATTGTGACAGTGACACCGACAAGTGCGCGTGACTGCGTGCCATGCCAGTATTGTGCCGATAGAAAAGACACAGTGAATCGAATTGATTGTTAAACGTCGAGCCGTACGCGTTTTTCTATGACACAGTAAGAGGCACGTGTGGTGCTGAAGCGTGACTGTTTCCCGCGAAAACATCGTAGTACGATCGGGTAACACTCTTGCCCCGGTTGTCGCGTGTTATTTCAAAACAAGCAAACTCGCGTGTGCGCCCTCGTGCTTGTCGGCGGTACTGTGAATCCCGCGAGAGGGAGATACAGAAGAGAGAGGGAGTACGAGGATCCCGCATGCACGTAGAAAAAGCGAAAGAGAGGGATAGAGAAAGAGACAGAACGAAGAGGCGAATCGGTGAAGAGAGAGCAGTCACGTATTTACTCTTGTACGGTAGTACGAAGCTAACCTAAAAACCGATACTCGGTCCGTTTTGTGCGTATACCTTCGATGGGCATGATACATCTGCGCATGCGCACAAGAAATTGTGTGTACCTCGTGCGCGAATTTCGATTATCGTGCCCGTCGCATGTGCACGGTGTCGACGAATTGCGCGGTAAACGAGAAACACCGACTGAACGTGTGCTGTGACAAGTGTTTCTGGAAAGGTTCGTGCGAAAATTACGTGCAGTCCCGGTTTCCAACAAGTGTGCAGAGTGAAATCGTTCCCTTTTCTTTCTTTCTCCGTTTCTCTTTCGTGTTCGTGCCTTGTTCGTGTCTCGTAAAACGTCCCGTGCCGCGTCCGTTACAATACACGTGTAAGTCGAGAGAGGAGGAGAACCGACGAAAAGTCTGGCGCAAAGAAAAACGTCACGTTGGAGGGGATTAAAATTAAAAATAATCATACTGTGGATTGTGCCGGGGCGAATGTATGACGGATCATGGTTTCTGCGTCCGGCCCCACAGGGATCCTAGCGGGACGCCCTTCTGGTTCTCAGTGCCTTCAAGGTTCGCAATCGTCGCAGAATGGTTGTGCCACGAAAAATCACAGCGAGAAGAATGCCAAGACCGTGGAGAACGCGAAACAACGACACGAGTCGGATCTTTATATCAGGCCAAGCTGGACCGACGCGGCGATAGCGTTAGATCAGCTCGAGAAGGTAAGTTTTTCTTTTCGTCGACAAATTTTCTCTAACCATTTACTGCGTGATAATTTTCGTATTCGAGGCGATAGACCGCCGAATAGAGGGAAATGTCGAGCTTGCTCGCGTAAAAATTAGAAGCATACAGTAACGTTATAGAACATTATCATGGAAAAACAAGGTATTTCTCTACTCGAAATTAATTTCCGTTCGTTCCACCTGCGTCTCTATCGTTTGTTTTCTTACTCCCCGAGATGCTTCTCAAGCGCCCTATTACGTATTCCCATCCCTATACAACCTTCGCGTCGTTAAAATAGATCATTTCACGCTATAAATGAACCACGCGCTGTGGAAAGAAATTCTCGCGTTTCAGTGAACCACGCATCGCAGAGAGACGACCATACTGCGTTATACTACGTACCGTGCTATTAATCAGATACTAATCGTTATCAGGATATCTCGCAATCGCCAATGATGTAACGATATCATCAGTAATCATTGCCAGTATCCACGAGAGAAACGATAGATTTCTCTTTAGAGAAAAGATGAATGCGTGTAGGTTATCGTATAATCTGCGTACCGGCGTAAAAAGAGGAGAATAAGGGGAGAGAGTAGTAAGTCTCGCGCACAAGCCCGACGCCCGACGGTTCTTAGGTCGACGTTCGAGTAGCGAGTGCTTGCTTTTCCTATCGTGAGCCATCTGATCGATGAGATACACGTTCTCTGCGGATTATGCGGGCATCGGTGTCTCCACTGACGCTGGTTACGCTAACTAGACACGGATAATAGCACCACGATCGTACGCCGCTCGTTTCGACCACCTCTAAGACGCGATAACAGCGAGATTTCTATCGGCTGTTCCGCGATACCCGTGATTAACGATACGCAGCTCTGCTCATCGAAAATTCCCCTTGGACTATACATCGTTAGCCGATTCTCTTCGCGTTCTATCCTAACGACGATCTTTGAGAATGAAAAGAAGCACAGCCGCGTCAAGATCGATTGGACACAGAAGTAAAACAATATTTTGGATCTTACTTTTGCAAAACACGCGAAAGAATTTCAGGGATTTAAGTGGTATAATATTGGAAACGTCCGAGTCTTGCAGTATAAAGCGCAACATTTCCTCTTATTCGCCTGCAGTGAGGTAAAGACATTTGTATTTATTCGTCCAGGATTTGTACAAATCTACGAGGTCTCGTTAAACGTTTGGCGCGTAAATCGAGCAAACCGCCTGTCCCATTCGCGCAGTGGCAAACGTATTAAAAATGTTGCCAACGTAGAAAGTTAGTAAAGTGGGACAACGCGAGGAGAACGTGTCTTATCGCGTGTCTCGTCTCGATTCGCTTCTCTAGGGCTACCTTGGTTGGCTGTGTCCGCTTATCCGAGGAGTAGCCAGCGCGAACGCGTTGTTGGTTTCCGCATGAAGATACCGGACGCGTGGAAGGGAGCGCAGCCGCCGATGTTATCTTCGGAGCAAAGAGTTTATTTTATCCGGAAGAGTTTATCTGGAACAATGCTCCGTGGCGACACGATGTTTCGCTGCACGTTCCATAGGAGCGTACCCTTTCCACGAACGGCTGCTCTCTAAATTCTCCGCCAGCTAGCTGTAAACTTTCACACACGCGGGTGGTCCGCAGACGTGTTTTCGAAGGTGAGAGCTTAGTGGGGGATGACGAAAGAAAGACACAAGGAAGGTTGTGAAGTGTAGATGGACCAAGGATCGACTTCCTGCCGAAAGAATACGCATCCCCCTTGTTTTCCAACGACACGAACCTTTGGGTTCCCTTAGAGAGAGAGAGAGAGAGAGAGAAAGAAAGAAAAAGAAAAAATCCCTCCTCAGACGACGAAGACGATCTCTCGAGCGGTCTTGCGACACCGAGATCGCCCCTCGAGATCTTCCCATCTCGGACGCTAGGCAGAATGTGCGCGGCACGTGAACCAGGCCCTATCACCTTTCGAAACGGGCCACGAACACAGAACCTTAGAGCGGCCTTCCGACGACAGGCCCTTCCTTCGGCTTTTCTAAGAAGCCTAAAACACATCTCGACTTTGGTAGCTGGTCGAACGTCGAACACCTTCTGTCGTGCCAGGTCGCTGTCTGTCTGTCTGTCTGTCTGTCTGTCTTTCTGCGTGTCTCCCCTTGTCGTAATCGGCCGTTTCATCTGAGTCTCTGATGGGCCGAAGCGCAACAACGGAGAAGTACCGTTGGAGCGCTACTGGTAAATATATTAACGAAGGTAGCAAGCCCGGACAGAGTAATTCATTTAGACGAGGAAGATAGCCGCGTGTCGAGGAAACGGCGGAGTTTCGTGTACGAGGCGATTAAGCAAATAGTTCGAACCGACGTCGTTTTACCGCAGGACAGGCGTGCAAGGCTCTTTAAACGAGTCTTCGATAGGAGAACGATCAGACAAATTTCCATCGAATTGTTTGAACTTCATCGACTTATAAGATTCCACCCGCGACTTCGATCGGCCCAAGCTAGTGCCATTGGAAAATTAGTCGGATACGAGATTAACAGCACGTTTGTTCTTGCTGTCTTTCTAAGGATATATATGTATATATATATATATATGTTCGCTTCCTATATATATATAGGTATATACGAAGAGAAAAGGGTAAAAGCGCAATATATATATATATATATGTTCGCTTCCTATATATATAGGTATATACGAAGAGAAAAGGGTAAAAGCGCAATATATATATATATATATATATATATATATATATATATTCCTATATATATAGGTATATACGAAGAGAAAAGGGTAAAAGCGCAATATATATATATATATATATATATATGTTCGCTTCCTATATATATATAGGTATATACGAAGAGAAAAGGGTAAAAGCGCAATATATATATATATATATGTTCGCTTCCTATATATATATAGGTATATACGAAGAGAAAAGGGTAAAAGCGCAATATATATCTATATATGTTCGCTTCCTATATATATATGTATATACGAAGAGAAAAGGGTAAAAGCGCAATATATATGTATGTATGTATGTATGTATGTATGTATGCATGTATTTTCGCTTTTGTTTCATAAAGCTTAGACAAAGTATTCGCGTTGAAATTCCACGAACAACGCAACGTACAAACAGAATTACGAATGCACGCGATAAAGACAACGTTTACGTATTTGGCAATTCGTTCGAGGAATATTGTAGTTGTATTTACATCAGCGTATTTATTCCGCGTAGTGCGGCGCGCAACAACGAAAACTGAACTTTGCAAATGAAACACGGTGTCGTTGTAATCTGAAATGAAGTAAGCATTTGGAAGATAAGCCTTGTTTTCACGAGCAGAGCTATGCGTTACGCGAGATTATCGTCGCTGTGTCAAACGCGTATAAATACGTTTAATATTGTCGCATTGTCTGCTTTGTAAACTGTCTTCTTTCATTACGGTTTTATCGTCGTATCGCCGTTGCACTTCTTTTTTCCTTTTACTAAGAAATCTTGAGCGCAATTTTAATTTAGCCTGAGATTTTCATTTGGCCGATAGTTCCTTCCGGAGAAGCAGCAGCGATTAGTTTAGTTAATCTTGCGAATAGATAAATACGATTGCGGTAGTTGATAGAGCAAAATAACATACGTATCTCTCGATAGTTTGATTTTCTAGTAGTTGTCGAAATTATTATCTATCCAAAGATAATGCCCAGATGTTGTTCTTCCGAAAGATTTCCTCCGTTCTCGAAGCACGTATAATCAAGTATTATCATTCGCGATAATAATTTTCGATACAATGTAGTCTGGAAACAAATTACGTATCTCAGGACAACTTTTTTCCTTTATGTAAATGCAGAGGAACGAGAAGAGCGTACATGAATCGCGGCCACTCGTTTCATTGAGCAAACGAGTTCTATCGAATCGCCATATACACGGTGAGATTATCTGGAACTATCGTAAAGTAAGAAACACCACTTCTATTTTCGCGTTTCTTCCAAGGATTCCAATTAACAATTTCTTCTGCTTTCTGCGTTGGGAACTAGTTTCTTCAACAGCTCCCACATATTCACGACGACTTAATGAACTTGAAAAAAGAACTGACTTCACCGTGGCGTTTTTCTCTATCGTTCGTCGTTTCTCCCTGGTACTTCTCCTTTTCGACGGATCTATCGAAAGCTCTTATCCTCTTCTGTTCTAACGTTCGATTGGCGGGATAAAATCAAGGCAGCGTCTGCTGTTTCGTCAACAAAATTTGCAAACAAGAATTGTAGGATTTTTGCAAGTTGCACGTTCGCCATGTTTTAAAATTTGTGTCTAAGATCTTGCTATGAACGACGGTTTAATATCTTTTTTAAACATGTATAGAATTATCATATAATTTAGTTATATATACATAGGAAATGCTTTGAAACGAAATGCGTTCATATCAAGCGAAAAATTTACTGATAATATATATACAAAAGTGTATATATAGTGTATATACAAAAATGTCGAAGGTATTATTTTTTCATAAAAAAACCGGTGTTACTTTGCATCCTTTAAAAACCATATATATATTTATATATTTTTTTTTTCTTTTAATTTGCCTTGTGTATATACATATATACATACACGCATATACACGCATATATATTTGTATGGGATTTGTTAACTACAAGAGGAAGGCAAATTTAATGATACGTTGACACGTATGTATTGCTTGAATTTATTTGTCACCGTGATAATATAACTTGAATTACTATCGAATTGCATAACTTTTGAGTTGCAATGTACGACTTTTGTTGCTGACATACGCGCGTATAACGGTGTATCGATTTACGTTGGGAGCGTTAATCAGAAAATAAAAATAGATAGTCTTTACTTCGCAGATTTTCCGCGATCAACCGACGATATAAATAAAAAAAGTACGTTCGTTGGTTTGTTACGAAAACGGCCACATCAACAAACGGCATTCCCGAGCACTTAGAAAAGTATCGTAATTTATTCGTGTATTCCGTCTTTTGTTATTCATTTATTCCGTGTAACGCCGCGCATGGATACGTAATTACGTTACGGGGCAAAGGATTCCACGGGAATTTTCACGTATCCGCGTTAATCTACCGTGAAAATTAACGTTCGTAAATTTTCTTAAGTGCTTATGAGATATCGCAATTTAACTTCGTGTTTTCCCTCCTTCATTAATTTCCCTTGTACGATGCCACGTATAAATATACGCCTGCAGCAATGCAATGCAAAATTGCATCGGAATTACCATTTATTCACGTTAATCCGCCGCGCGGCTAATATGTTAATAACACTCTTTAAGATTGTCGCAAATCACTCGTCTTATTTCGAAATTTCATTCATCCTTCGCCTTTCCCGTACTATATACTCTCTGTAACATACGCGTTCGCTATAATAGTAATTGTATTCTTGCGGCATCTACTCGTCCACTAATATTGACATAACATTCACGTGGTACTTTCACGGTTGCCACGTAACGTTTGCATAATATCTGCAATCAGTACTCGTTCATTGGCGCTTGGCTTCGCTGCGCTTATATCGTATTCACGTGGCAATTAAGCAAGTAGGATATTTGTTAAATATTATAAGGTGCAATTGTACTTCCACAATACTCGTCAAAGACTCTCGATAAGAGTATGACGTACATATAATACTCGTACTATACTTAGAAAGTCTACTATATTACAGGTGCAAAGTATTTCGTAGATTTTATATGGTATACGCGTGTTTCCAATTTTTCATCGACGATAAATTCGAATAATTGCTTTGCGCATAACACGGCGCTGCTTTGCTTGATTCGATTTTCTTCTCTACTCGATCATTTTGTGTTGTACGACGGACGATCGGAATTTTTAATGAAAGAAAAAAAAATGGGAACGATACGTCGATGTAATAAATCAGAACAAAAACTCTGTTGATGGTGCTTCTCCGAATGTCGACGACGATCGTTTGAGAGTTACGTTCGCTCGAACCACCAACTCTGCTTCGTCCAGATAACCCGGTACATCCGTGACGTGGAAACCGCTCGTGTGTGACCACCCAGAAAGAGACAGAGACTAGCTTGGGCAAAACCTTCTCGAGAACTGACACTCGGTTCGCCTCTTATTATAGATATACGTACGTACTAGGTATCTTCGTCGAGCCAACAGCGATCGAAAGTAATGCAGGCGTTTTATTATAATCGCGGAAAATTGTTCTCGACGGATCATGCTACCAACATTGGTCGATATGCTACAAGCAAGCAGAGACTGGTGCAATTCTCTGAAAGAAGATACCTGGATACGAAGAGGAAATACGTAATCGAGAAATCTGTCGAAACGATCGTTTCGTTGCAAGCTGGAGAAACATTCGTGGCGTAGCGGCTAACTTGGTAAGAAAGAAAGATGCTTGGTCAGCGGTTAATTGCCATTTAAAAACCAAGAAATGAAGCATAGGCGAAATGGAATTCTCGAAACTGTGAGACGAGCCTCGTTAAATAAGAGGCACGCTGCTGGCCGAAATTTCGAAATTGTTTCTACGTTCGTTGCTTCTTCGTCGGGTCTTCTTATTACCCCAAAATTATTCATTTCCTCGTTTAATTGCCTCTGCATGGCTTCCAGCTATCAGTCTCGTTCAGTACACGATCGTCTGTACTCGGTAGAACGTATTTCTCTGTATCGAATATCGTAACATCGAGTACCGTATCTATGTCGATCGTTGGAAGCTTGCTTTACTCGTATGGAAGTAAAAGGCTGGCGAAAAAATCTGTGCGCAAGATGTAATATTCCTTTTCCTTCGAACTGCAAGGGATTGTACATAGGCAGAGTGGACACGACGATTCGATGATCGTAGTTCGTATATGCGGAAGGTGTACGTAGCAGCTGGAAACTTTCCACCGGTAGTGTACCTCCGCGAGAGACAAACTTGTCGGTCGCTGCCACCCAAGGCGATCGCGGCGCGAATAAAGCGGAGCCGATCGCGCCGCTGTTTTATCGTTTACGCGGTTGCACAATCGGCAGCGGTGCGAGGTACGGTATCTGCGAGAGGTGGTGAGAGTAGTGGCCGGACGTTATCGAGGCAAGAGGGAGAAAAAAAGAGGCGCGTTCTTCGGGGTCGACGCTCCACTTTTCTCGTCGCGTCGCGTCGCGTCGGCCTGAAAAGGGAGAGCCGCTCGCCGTGCAGTGCGCCCCGCGTTCATGACGGATGAGTCAGTCAGTCACGGCCACTGCCCTTACGATTCCTCTGCCTGCGCATACTCGCACGCATATACTCGTTGCTCGAACGAAATATACCGGACACCCTTGGGTCATGTAATAATTAACCATTTCGCATAATTTTTCGTCCTTGTGATCGTTTTTCGTTTATCGAATCGAAACGAATGGCCGCCTTGCACAGCTTTTGGTTTAATTAAGTCGTCGATAGGGTAACGACGTTTTTAACGGAGAAATTGGAGCGAACGATTACGCGCGATTAATTATACATTGGTATACATTAGTGTGCATTATATACATATATATTACATGCAATGTATATTTAATGTTCATTATGTAAAATAATTGTATGCAACATTATATATACGATAATTATCGTGTACATTGCAGCACATTATCTATACATTACATACGTACGTGTTATATTATGTTGTATATATATACAATATGTATTTGATATAAATTATGTATACATTATATTTATATTTTATTATATGATAATTGATATACATTATATATATATATATATTACATACGTACATGTTACATTATGTTGTATATATACATACACACCATGTACAATACATATTTGATATAAATTATATATAGAATAATTAATGTATATTATATTTACTGATGATATAAATTATGTATATAATAATTAATACACATTATATTTATATTTTATTATATAATGATTAATATACGTTACAATTTTATACGTATATATACATATAATATACAATATATATTTGATATAAATTATATATACAACAATTATTATGTACATTGGTATACATTACATATATATTACATACGTACATGTTACATTATGTTGTATATATACATACACACCATGTACAATACATATTTGATATAAATTATGTATAGAATAATTAATGTATATTATATTTATATTTTATTATATAATGATTGATATACATTATAATTTTATACATATGTATATACATCATAGAATATATATTTGATATAAATTATTGTATACAACAATTATTGCGTACATTGGTATACATTATATATGCAGTGTATATTTGATATACATTATATACGCAATAATTAATATACATTGTATTTATATTTTATTATATAATAATATACATTATGGTTATATATATACATCGTATAAAATATATTTTTGATATAAATGATGTATACGGCAATTAGTATAAATTATATGTACATTATATACGTACATCTTATTTTATGTTATATACATACATTACATACAGCATAATAACAAACACGGTATATACAACAATTATATACAACAAGCAGAGGACAATTACAGGTTTTCTCCGCACAACACGCTATTCTTACGACGTATTATTCTTCGTTCTAACACCTGCTGGAGAATTGGAGAAATTGGCAAAATTCGAACGAAAAGGGGAAAGTAATGAGAATTCTTAAACGCAATCGTCGTCATTCGGTGTTTCTGTTTAACCTGGAGCCTTAAGCGGGAATATTTTATTCTACGTTTCTGACTTATTTTCGCATCTAGTATAACATCCCATTAATGGTTTACTCAGTCGGTAATCGGACGAATTCAAATTTCAAAATTCAAAGTTCGTTCCGGCGCGAAAGTCGATATCGAGTTGTTTCTCGCCGAAAAACCTGACGGGTTCTGGAAGAAATGGGATATTCAAGTCGTGTGAAGAATGAAGAGACGTTGTACACCAAAACGGCACGTATATAATTCGACGAATATGCACATCGAATCCAAATGTAAATCGAAAGAAAGTTCCCGAGCGAACCGATACTTAACAAATTCGCCAACTCGAATTTCTCGAAAAGCAAGCTTCGCGCGAGAAACTTTCGCTCCACGTTCTATTCCTATTTTTCCGCAAGGAATCGCCTCGTGCCCGCTTGTACGTATACGCGCCCCGTATACGTCATACGTTACACGTTCACGAGAATAACGAGGAATTTGCATAGAAAATACGCGGCCTAATGGCGAGCGGCCGACCTTGATCCTGCTTAGTCGACAGCCGCGGACCGGAAATACGCAAAGGCGGCCTTCGCGCCGCGCTCGAATACGCGTCGATCGACTGACTGTACGCGATCTCGTCGTACGTGTACCTGTGTGCTGCGCGCGCACGTGCGCATGCATCATCGCGACCACACTCCACTTACTCCAATTTGTTTACCGTCCTCGAGGATGATTCAGTTGCAGGCAACGACCTCGACCTCCTGCACCACCTCCTCCTATACACAATCGTTCGCTTATGCACAGCCACGCGATCATATTTCCGCATAAGCAGCGGCCGACTGACGTTTCTGCGTGCCCGTTGGCTCGTTATAAAATACTTTTCTCGGCTCTTGGATGGCAAAAGCACGAGAACACATTCGTTACGCAATTCGTGCTGGTAATTTGAGGCTGTTTGAAGTTTAAAGGGGAACAGGTAGAACACGCTCGTTGTCTCGTGAACAGGACTTTGCAAACTTCGTTTCATCGGCGCTTCAGCTTCGGTTTGCTCAGGCCAGGATTCTCGCGCAACCATGCCAAGAGCCAAGCGTCTTTTACGAACGTTTTTCGCTTCGTAATTCGTCCCGGTAACGACCGACTATTGGCATGTCCTTGGGGCGCAAAATCTGCAAGCGGGGACGCCATTCTTTTATTCCAATTGTCCGGCTTGTCTGTCTCATATTGCGCGAGTACCGTGATCATCTTCGACAGGTTTTCTCAATGTTGGATCGTTTAGGTTGGCATTGAACTTGCGTTGGAAAGGGAAACACGGAAGATTGGAAAGTCGTAGAAAAATGTTTGGAGGAGGGATGTAGTTTTCTTGGCAGGCGATAAATGATTATAGACTGGCGAGTAATCAAGTAAAAATGCCAGCTTCGGTCCATGAAGAAATTTGCGACGAAGTGAATGGCTCTTGCCCGAGATTGATCGATCGATTGGTGTTTCAATCATCCTGCACGCCACTTTACGAAGTTATTGAACGTGGCAGCTTGAAGGGTTAGTAATCGGCTAAAAGTAGTTGGAATAAAAAAAATAGTACCTCGAAACTATATTTACACGACGAAAAGTTCTAGTCCCATACAACTTAGGCTAAAAAGAATTCATAACAATCAGTTGCGTTTATCGTTGTTGCAAGAGAATCTTCATCAAGTGCTTAAACACGAGGCTAGCAGAACATTGAGATTTGTGCAGTCGATACGCTATCTGTTCGTCGATACTTTGTGGCGAATGTTTAAATTTGTGTTACGATCCATTAGCGTACTATAATTAATATTATCAGAGTAGAAAGAAACTCGTGGTACGCGTAAACATTTCAAAGAGTTTAATTACAGTTTATCGCTGGTAAATAGTTAATTAATGCCGCGCACAACACGTGCCGAAAAAGCTATAGCGGAGAATCGTCGTAAATATTTATAACAGAATCAATATGGAACGATTCCCACGCGTTGCGTCAAAGTTAAAAAAAAGAAAGAACAAAGTAACATAGTACAAGATTAAAAATTAGAAGCGACCACGTCGGATTATTCACCGCTTTAAACTTATACAACCCTTGACTCACGATCTTAAATTCGCGCGGAGAAACAAGCGGAGCTCGGCGAAGTTCGTTATTCCGCTGCCTCGCACGCAGAGTGCCATTTATCTCGAGCCAATTTTCTTCGTTTTGAAGTTGCCCACGCCATAGCGAAAGCGTCGGGAAAGCAACCGAGATGAAAGATAGAAGCGAGAAGCCACAAGAAGAGCAAAGGTTGGAAGAAGTGGGAGCATCGTACTATTTTATAATCGCGTCTTAATTTGTGGCAGCTGAAAGCTGAAATCCCCCTATCCGAGGCACAATGCTGTACATTCACGCACGTTGCGTCGGCTCCGTTCGTCCGAGTGAGATTAAAGGGCGCCGACACTACGTGTGAGGCTTTTACACTAATAATACCTACGAAAGAGGCCCTCGTAACCGTGGAGGGGAGCACGCTGGCCGAAAGAGCACCGCCTCTCCGCGGCGACGACGACGACGACGACGACGTTGAAAATTCATCCGTCCTATGCTAATTGTATTTCCATGGAAACTGTACGAAAGAAGCAGAACTAGATACGATGCAATTATTATTAGAAGCTGGTGCGCTGGAAGATGCGAATTCATCGAAAGAAGCGATATTTCAAGTGAGAAACTCGCCGTCACGTCGCATTAATTTCCCAAGAAACGCTCGGAAAGCGCGAGCCACTGTTCGATCTCGGACAAACGCTGCTCTGTCGGCTGCCGAAAGTTCGCAGACAGACGTTCGTTGTATCGCTTCCGATACGCGACGCTCCTCTTGCTTTTCACGCGGCTTTTCGTCCGCCCGACTCTCACCGACCTCTGGGAGCTGCGAAAGCGGATGCAGAAGGGAGAGAAGAGATTCTCGCGCGGAAAGTCTGGAAGGGACGTTGGTGTAAACGAGAGTGTTGGTCTCTGCTCCGTTTCTAATGGCGCAAATCCGCCGGCTAGGGTCGACGAAGTAAGTCAGAGCGAAATGGATGGGTTCGGGGGACGTCGGGTCGGCCCAGACCCTTTTATCCTCGTTGAAGGATACACACGCCTCTTGCTTGCTGGAAAGCTCTCGAGCCCGCTGGCTCCTTTGCGTAGGGTCAGTACCTGATTGACGCAGCTCACCTCCTATCGCTTAAACGTTGCAGTGCTCGACTTGTAGACTTTGTTGGTGCAGAGGCTAACCGATTATGAAATTAGCCGAGAGGCCAGGTATTTTCTCCTTCTGTTTTTCTCCTCTGCCACATTGTCTTGCCGGTTATGTAGGTATTGCCGTTCTAGTTTCAGAAGAAGCAGGATGTAGGAAGAGGCTGAAAGCGACGTTAGCAAGTGGCAGCAGGTGTGGTAGTGGTAGTAGTTGCGTGGTAGTCGAGCACGGTAATTGCCGGCTCCGAAATAATTACAAAACGTATTTCGTTAAACGTCCGTAAGGCTTTTGAACGGGAAGACGAAGTGGCGTCGACTTTTTACCCTAACCCGACCGCAGATACGAGGTCAATACGAGATAGAAGGCGGAGGAAGCTCGTTTAGCCGTGGCTTTTCCTTTCCAATACGTACTCGCCGCTGTTGGAATTCTTCGGCCGATTAGAGCGCCGGTCGGATCGAGTTTCTTGCGGACACTTCGGAGTCGGTACCTACCGCAACAACCTATTCGTTTATCCGGCAAGTCGCATGTCGTAGCCGCGAGCGGCCAGAGGGCGGATAAGCGCACACGCGTGTAGCCCGTAGAGAACGAGAGAGCCAGTGTACGTGTGGCGCGAACTTTTTCCCTCCACTTTTACCTCCGTAAGGAAATAACTCTGTACGCTCCGCAGTCGTTTCTGACGCGCACAACATCCACACGGAAGACACGCATCTCGCTTCGTCCGCCCACGCTCGACCAATCTCTTGTCAAATGCGGCGCGCACGTTTGGTCGAGCGCGCACTGCCGACGCGGACAGGTCTGTGATGCGAGTGGGAAACGATTCTGCCTTCTGCTAATGACGCACGAATGTGGTTGTTGGCAGTTTGAGACGCGGTTAAGAGTTGAATGAATTTCTTTCTTTTGTTTCCGTTTCCTTTCGGTGGGTTCTAGTAAGTGGAATTTCCATGTACGAGTGTGGGAAAGCGTCGGTTTTTGAGCGGTTAATTCGGCTTTGAAAATTCGTTGATTTTAATTACGGGGCGCGTAATTAAAATCTATTTAAATCGCGTTCTTTCACAAATCTATTCAGATCTGGTTTCGATGGTTCTTCTGGCTCTGGTTCGTCCGAGAATGAGTCTGAAACCTGGCGAACGTGGTCGACTTGCGTTTAGTTGGACGAGCACGGTTATTTATCCGCGTCTGCGCGTACGATGGATCACGCCAGCAAATCCGAATAAAAATCGCGCCACGCTGCTCGTTCCTGCGTTAATAGCAATTGGGAATCGATTGGGAAGCAATTGGACGTTCATGGGAATCGACGATTTTGTGAAAACAAGTAGAGAGACGAGAGATTAGAAATTCGGCAGAGATTCGTTTCGTCCGCTAAATTTCAGAAAAGCGTTCCGCTCTTTGTTAATAGCGATAATAGTAATTCGTAATAACAATTGGTTCAACGATACCGTCTAACCAGTTGCCTGTTTTTGACGAGTATACTCGCCATGAAGAAATGGCAGTATTTTCTCTTACGAGTATGCTCGTCATGCGTAAAAAAAGAAATGAAACAGTCGCGTGCTCTGCGTTTGACGAATATACTCGTCGTCGCTTGCTTCTCAAGGAGGTCGCGGGTCGGCTAACCGGTGAAACGCAGAACATCGCTAGAGGCAAAGTCGTTCGAACGATCTGGCTGAACATCTGTGCATCGACTGTGCATCAAATTCGAAATTCCATTTCTATCGAATCCCATTTCACGTTTCGCGAATGGTCGCAGGTGATTTCACATTCGCATTGTCATCTTCCTTTGCGAAATCGGTTCCCTTATCAGGGATCGATAAATAACAGGCCTGCTCGCGCGCCGAAGAAAACTTGCGCGCCGAAAGGGTCAACTTTTATTTGCAAATAAATTGATCTCGGGAGCGCAAGCACACAACACAGCGCGCTGTCAAAAGCGTCTTGGGAGCGTGCTCGAATTTTCGCCGATGGTGCACGACGAAGGAAGAGAGATCGGAAGGGAAGGGACGAGAAAAGGAGCACGTAGGAAGAGGGAAGGCAGGAAAAGGAGAAAAAGGAAACGCGGACGCCACGAGCCCACGACCCGCGAGTCGCTCTCCACATGTCTATGTGTATATATATATATATGTGTGTATATGTATATATATACGTACACATACGTACTATGCACGTATGTATATGGGCTCGTATAGCAGGGAGAGGGAAGGAGAGGAAAGCGACGGAATTGGCCCTTTTTCCCGTAAGTGGTCCCCGCGGGTCTTATGGGGTTTCTCGTGCTGGGCAATATCTACATATTACAAGCTCGTGGCGCGGGGACCACCGCCGTTGACATAAGATCCTGTTATGCTGTCTGCTATCTGCTCGCGAACCTCGTGTCTCGCTGTAAGAAAAACATTAAAAGTACGAATAACATAAATTCGTGAAACGTTGTCCCCTCCACACTGTTACGCGTTGCCTCGTCGAATTTCCTTCTCGGTTCTTCTCTCAGTCGTCGAGGCTCTTTCGTTATTGCTCGCCGCTATAAAGATGCTGTGAGGCGGCGGGTTTCGCTTCTCGATGTCGACGACGGTGATGCGAGCGTTCTTGTTGCTTGTACTCGATCGTAATCGCTGTTTAATCCTTCGACAAGGATGCGATCGTGAAATGAGAATCGGATTGTAAAAGGCCTGTCCGCGATGGCTTTTATCTTTGTACGTTGGAAGAGCGGAGCAAGAGACTGCGATAATACGCAGGATTGATGAATCGCACGAGCGATCGAACGAGTAAAAATTGATGGTCGCTGCGTTGACTAAGTGATTCTTAGATCGTGGACGTTGGATGGGAATTTAGGATTATACGCGGCAGAAAATTTGACTGAGTGTTCGCTTCGTTCGCCGAACTTTCTTGAGAAGAAGAGTGTCTTGGTCTTTAACGACGATCGGCTCGCTGATATTATTTGAACGTAGAATACCACGAGAGACACAGTCGTTTGAATAATTTAACGATGCAAGCAGCTCTGCTCGGTAAAATTGTAGACGCAAGTATAAATTTAAAGGAGGAACGTTTGAGCGTTTGAAATTCAATCTCTTCTCTTTCGCGTTGTTTCTTGCTACGTTGAAAATAGCGCCAGGGAATTTTATTTTCTTAGACTCGTCGTTTTGCAGAAGACAAGCAGCGAAACGATAAAGCGTATTTTACATTACGCATGAAATTGTGCTTTGTATGCAAATAAAGCTTCCAAAAAGCGGATATTGCGCTAAGCAGATAGCCATCGAGAATGGCTTCTTCAACAAAGCCATAGAAATATCCTACAAACGTACAGAGGAAGTCGAGGGAATGAAGTAAATGTATGTCTTCGACCGATCATTAGTTAGAATGATACGAAAGACGTTATTGGTGAAGGACTAGTCGCGTTTGTGAAACATTCAAATTCAGAATTATGTCATGATTCCCTCCAAGTAGATTGAGTCATGCCAACGAAAGTGCCTCCCGATTTTCCTAATAAGGAATCTACGTACCGCAGGAGAAAGGCAATTACCTAACATTATTCGCTTTCGTCTTTTCTGTAATAGCC
Source organism: Bombus superbus (assembly GCA_014737385.1). Taxonomy (NCBI): domain Eukaryota; kingdom Metazoa; phylum Arthropoda; class Insecta; order Hymenoptera; family Apidae; genus Bombus; species Bombus superbus. Next base: position 1,207,188 of record JACXIK010000008.1, read on the forward strand.
AACGTTTTTGTTATTTCATATACACGATATATCGCCACCATATAATATTTTTCCATTTCGTATATACGATATATCACCATCTATAATATTTTTTCATTTCATGTATATGATATATTATCATGCATAACATTTTTCTATTTCGTATATACGATATATCACCACCTATAACATTTTTTCATTTCATATGCACGATATACTATCATATATAATATATTTCCATTTCATGTATACGATATACTACCATGCATAATATTTCTCTATTTCGTATATGTGATATATTATCATGCATAATATTTTTCCATTTCGTATATACGATATATTATTATGCATAATATTTTTCCATTTCGATAATACGATATATCACCACCTATAATAGTTTTTCATTTCATGTATGTGATATATTATCATGCATAACATTTTTCTATTTCGTATATACGATATATCACCACGTATAACATTTTTTCATTTCATATGCACGATATACTATCATATATAATATATTTCCATTTCATGTATACGATATACTACCATGCATAATATTTCTCTATTTCGTATATGTGATATATTATCATGCATATTTTTCCATTTCGTATATACGATATATTATTATGCATAATATTTTTCCATTTCGATAATACGATATATCACCATCTATAATAGTTTTTCATTTCATGTATGTGATATATTACCTTGCATAATATTTTTCCATTTCGTATATACGATATATCACCACCTATAACATTTTTTCATTTCATATGCACGATATACTATCATATATAATATATTTCCATTTCATGTATACGATATATTACCATGCATAATATTTTTCCATTTCGTATATACGATATATTATCACATATAATATTTTGCATTCCATATATATATATATATATATATATATATATATATATATATATATATATATATATATATACCGTCGTAACTGGAAGGAGGCTTGTTAGTATCGACCATGTTTATAAATTCCTTTCTTACGAATTACTCCAGTCACTTCGATTCGAAACACGATACTGAATCGATAGTTTCCTACTATAATCAATTGCAATTGGGTTTCCTGGTGAAGAAAGAAAGAAGAAAAGATCAACGCACGGAGTCGAGGAAGAAAGTCGAATTTCACCGCGAACGTATCAACCGGTCGATCGATGACGATGGTTCTTGAATGGCGGGAAAAAAGAAAATGATTGATCGCGAGAGCCTCGAGTCTCGAAAGAGGGAACAGCTTCCTCCCGAGAGAGGAACGTAAACACGCGGTCATCAGTCGGCGAATGTTCGACGGAGGTCTGCGTGGTCGTGGTTCCCCGGGGACCATGTGGCCGACGAGGATTGTCTGCACGTCTAGAGTTACCCGAGTCTGGCGGGCCGCGAGGCCGCGGCACCGGGGTTAATTGGCTGGAAAACCTTGCTATCCGATACTCGACGCCCGGCTACTGCCCCGAGATACGTAAGCGTGTGTAATCTGTATTTTCATCTGCACGTCTATCGTGCCGCGCGTTTGCACGCTGTGCTGCCTCCTTTCTTCCGTCTCCTTCGCCTATCTTTCTCTCCGCGCTTCTTCCTACCTTCCGTTGCTCTGTAACTGTAAATACCCGAACGAGAGTGTATAGAGAGGAAAGGGAAGCAAAGACGTCGAAAGAGAGAGAGAGAGAGAGAAGGGTTGCGAAGAGAAGAGAAAAGCGTTCGTTCCTTTTCTCCTGCGAGGCTCGATTCTCTTCTGATCCTTGCCTCTCCTCCTCCTGGCCTTCCTTCTCCGTCTTTCTTTCCCTGTCGGCCAGGAAAGATAGGTATTGTTGCGGGTGGTCCCTGGTGCACATTGTCAGACCGGCCACCAGGTAGTGTGCAACGTTGCCGTTCGCAATGTTGCGAGCGTTGCTCTCCCTTCCATTCCACCCTCTTTCTTTCTTTCTTTCTTTCTTTCTTTTTGTTTCACCTTACTTTGCTTTATCCCTTTTGCTCCGCTTTTCCTCTGTCCTTGTTCGGCGTCCCTCTTCCGATTCGCTCTCTTGGCGGGGGTGTTCCACTCGTGGGTATTTGTGTGTGCGCGTATATGGCCAAGGGGTGGGTGTTTGGCAGTTTCGCTGCGAGAGTTGCGTGTTATATATATATAATATAATATAATATTATAATATAACTATATCATTAAATTATAACTATATATCATTAAATTATATCATATCATAAGATAATATATTTAATATAACGATACATATATCGTATCACATATATGATATATGTATCATAGTGTGTGTGTGGCGAAGTTGTGAATGGTTTGTAGCTTAGGTATAAGAGCAGCGATCCGTCGTCGGAAAACGCCGATTTTCCTGCTAGCCACGGGGAATATCAAAGAGCGTCGGCCGCGCTCCCGTCCGCGTTTTCAGCTTCCCGACGATGCCCGATTGACGTTTCTCTTTTCTGTCAAATTTCGCCTCACGCCGATCCACTTCATTCATCGCCACGTACGCGCAATCTCGTGCGCGCTCTTCTGCTCCTACTACCTTCCTCGTCTGCTTGCGGCGCGTCTCGTGGAAGAGAGGTGGCGCGCACACGTTCGTGCAAGTAGAACCCGCAGCCAGCTACTTATCATCGTCAGAGCCCACGCGGCCAATTTAAAGCGCTTCGGCTGCCGTTCCGGTCTCTGCCGCCCTTTAACCGTTGGAATCTGTTCTTTCTCTTGAAAATCGTAGGCGGTACGCACCGTCCGTGGCCGATCGTAAACCTGCCCCAATGAATTGGGAAGTCGAACGTAGGGTACGTACAGCCGAGGATCTACCGTTTTATCAGGTCCGCAACGCGAACGCCAAAAGCATCGCGCAACCGCTTCAATTTAGATGCTAATGCGCGCGACACTGTAATTACTATTCATGGTTTGCACGCTGACCGAGTGGAGGGGCCTCGCGTTGAACCGAGGAATAAGACGCGCGAGGTTGGTTCGCTTGGCCTTTGAAATTGAAAGTTATAAATTACCGGTTACGACGATAGTCGATAGCAGCAGGCTGTTTCCTCGTTAACTTGTTGATTAATTTCTATAAATTAACGACACAGTTCGTGCACCTTCGGTTACGTATACTTTCCTTTCTTCGTGCGAGACGCCGAATCGTTTCACGGGATTCCAGCGAAATGTGAAACAAAGGCACGTAAAGTCTAAGCGATCGTGTACAGTTATTTTCGTACAATTAAGCATTCTGTGGCTTGGTACGCGCGTACCGATTCCATTCTTTCGATCGGTCGCTGTCGTTTCTTGCAACTTGTTCTTCCAATAACTATTCTCTTTGTCTTTATCGTAATATTTCCAGCAATGTTTACTACCTTTTGTCGCCATCGGACAGAGTTTACGAAAGGATAAACGAATAACGTGTACATGTATTGATTTGCACGTTTATAAATTTGTAGATTATAAGAAAATTGAATCTACGTTTCTACGCGGCCAGAAATTGTATCTTGCTGCAAGTTTTAAAAGTAACAAGTGCCTACGGCAAGTTAACATCAACGGTGTAATACAGTAACGACGAACGTTAACAATGAAAATGATGAAATATATTTCAGGCGATGACGATACGATTGTCAATACGTTGGATATAATATTGGTCGTTGGTAAAGTTGGTTCCGATTTTTATCTTGAAGGAATTTGATAAGGTAATTAAGCAAATAATAAAAAGGGAAATTATTTTCAAGCGTATCAGGCTGAAAAACGTTACTACAAGCGTCATCTTTAAATATGTTCGTTCATTTTTGATAAAATATTACGCTAGTTAAACACTGCTCGGAAAGTTCGTTCCGATTTTTAAGCAATTTCATCGACATGAAAGATCACGCGGGAGAGTTTCTTACCGAAAAATCTGAGAGATTCTGCAAGAATAGGATATTCGAGTTGCGTGAAAAACGAAGAAAAATTGTGGAAGAAAATGACACGTGTATTATAATTCGACGAACGTATATCGAATCGAAACGTCGTAGATCGGAACGAACTTTCCGAGCAATATTTTCAATCGCTTCAAAAATACGCGGCAATTCAAGCTACCTGTTTAACGGTCGGTAAAAACGTTTTTAATCTTTCCTATAATATTAACGTTTAACGTTACAAACAGTCAACGAAAATTATTAATAAATATAGAAATTGAATTCTCGGCTGTATATATCACTTCTGAAAATACAATTTGCCAAATATAAATCCTAGAAACAATTATTCGTTTAACATATTGATTGTAAGTGGTGGTCGCGATATTCTAAAGTTTCAGATGCCTTATTTTTCAGGGCAAAGCGGAAGGTCAGAGATCTGCGGTTTGGATCAGGGCAAGGCTGCAGGATCAGCTGAGTCAGCTGGGCTACTTCCTGCAGAGGCGCGCAGGCAAGGTCCTCTTTCTCGCGATCATCGCTTTGGCTATGTTCTGTGTCGCTCTCAAGACCGCTCAAGTTCACAGCAAGGTCGAACAGCTCTGGGTTCAAGGTGAATACGCTTTTTAAAATATTGCAAACATCTCTGTCTAACAAATCGAAATGTGTTACGATCTCCTTCTTTTTTTTCTTTTCTTTTCTTTAACAAAACAAGCTTGGATAGAGTGGAAGAATACGAAATGCTTTTTTTTTAATTCCTTTGACAATTTTCGCGCTGATACGTCATTTTCACGTAGTCCGCGAGATCATCAAAAGCGCGGTAGTTCCGTTGGTAAATTTCGTCCTTGCTTTTCCTCAGCTTCCTTCCTCGGTAGAATAGCGAGATTTCTCTCAACCGGCAGATCCATCTTCCTTTACGATCTCGTTGTGCCTCTTGCTATTTTCTATTCGATGGACTGCAATGCACTATTTTACGTACACTTGCCGTGGAAAACTAGCGTACTACACGTAGATAGTTGTTTTCTTACGCTTCTTACAATCTCACGCTATTAATGTCTGGCAAAAATTGCCGACGTAAAATGGAATAATTTATTTAATTACGACATAAATTATTATTAATTAATTATTAAATTAAATTACTAGAAATTATTATGATAAATAATTATAAATGTTCCCTCTCGTTGCCTAACCATAATGTCTCTATCGGTATTTTAAAACGCAGACATCTCTTATGGGATGATCCGATAATTCCTTGAAAAGTTTCTACGTATTCAGGTCGATATATCGGGACGTACGCTGTGTCATCATCGGCCCTAGATAATCCACGATGACCGCCGAGATAGACGTAGAGCGTTCATTTAGGTAGGCGAGCAGAGACACCCCGTGTCCCATTTTTCGACTAAAACGAACGTGAAAGAACAACTGATTAAACGCGGCTAATTAAATATTCCAATACGATTCTCTCGCTCTAACATTACTTGAGATTCTACTAGAAGTCTCGCGCCTTTCTCTGTACATAGTACACACGGCTGTCTCTGATTATCTGCGTTGGTTCACAAATTTTGAATGGTTGGAAGAATTCAATCGATCGGACCTAACCTAACCACTTTAAATTATGAAACGTTTAGGCATCTTTCTTTAAATTGCTACGTATTACAAACTTTCTTATTAGACGCGTTAGGCATTGCTCTGGCATTTTCTTCCCGTGTCACGCTCGTTATCTCGACAGATGTAATTACCGTTATTCGATTTTTCTCTAATTCTAGCTCGTTTCTTTCTATGCGAAGCTCTCTATGCAGAGTGTCGCGAAAATTGTAACAAAATTGTAACATTGTAAACAAGTCGAGAAGAAGGGATAACATTTCTTCGTCCGAGGCGTCGTTCTTGAGAAAAAAGAGCTGGAAAAGTTAATTGGAACGTTCGAGATACGAGACTCCTGTTTCTGCTGCTGTTTCTTTTGTATTATTCAACGTGGCCAATGGCAGCGATGCGCCCTCTATTACCGCTGTTATCTCGCGTCCGTATGTGCTATCACTTTCTTTTATCCGCTGTCCAAGTTGAAGAGTTTCACGAATAAGGATAAGATCGGCACTCTTTAAGAAAGGCTCTGGCGAACGCTATCCAGGCCCGGTCGAATAACAGGTCTGAAAATTTAATTAATAAATCGTACGGTCGTTGTTGTTACTTTCGTTCGTCTAGTTTTACGCAAATCCTTGCATTAAGAGAAACTGCGAGGTTGATTAATCGGATGAGACAAGAACTGCCGTAGACAGCAGTCGGTCAAAAAGGAATTGATAAAAATTGGTCGCTTTTGTGGTCGTTTTGCGTTTGTTAGCCGAGATTCGCACCTTGACAAGCCTCGAGAAGAATTAGGAGATTCGACGAGTGACTAAGAGGTTTTATAATACCGCCATGTGCCGCGCGTAATATCAACGCGCATCTGGCGAAATTTCCTGCAAATCGCGCCGGTATACGCGGTACGCGCTAATAAAGCGTAGAACGCGGCTTGTACGTTTCCCGTGACAAGGAAGGACATTACTCTCGCGCTCTCTGTATTTTCTGCCTCGCTGCGAACGCACAGGAAATTGGATTTCTCAGGCGATATGATCGCCGTGTGACGCGGCAAACGTTAGGCAGCAAGTGACACCGGGTTGCATTCGTTTAGGCGAAAACGTTTCGTAGGATTGCACGAGACGGCTTAATGGCTTATCACTCGTCGCAGAGCAGAAAGGTTCTCCGAGGTCGGCGTGTATAGCTGGCACGTAGGAGCACGATTTCGCGTGAAAATATATGCAAAGGGCGGACGAAGAGAAAGGGCGGCGAAGAGTGAGAATGGTGTGACAAAAGGAGAAGAGAGAGAAAGCGAAACTACGCTTTACCCTCACGCTCATCGCACACGGTACATTAGTTTGCTCTCGCTGGGTGGCCCTCTATATTTATCCGTGGTCCGAAACGCTAATTCGAACACCCCGTTGCCAACTTCGACTGGAAACGTTTCACGTTGGCCGAACGAAAGGATTTCGAACGACTTTCGAATGGAAAGTGAGCTAAGCCACGGTTGAGAAAGAAGCTGTTGGCAAATGGAATTTCGTTCGACTGTAAAATTTCTTATGAATCGAATATTCTTGAAAGAGATGGAGGCTGGTGTACCGATATCGGTGTATAGGCACGGTTTTTCATTTCTTGTTTGTGAAACGAACGCTTCGGTTGGTCGCAACTGTTCATCCGTTATTTGTTTGCCGATGTCATTTAACGACGCAATGAAAGTCATAGATAGACGGGACAAGTTTTCTGTGACATTTCCTTGACGATCGAGGATATATAGCGTTATGACAATCAACATTTTGAAACGTTCAACAGGCTGCGAAACGTATGCAAATGTATATACATATACATGTACATGTACGAATGCTTCAATTGGTCGCAAATTTTTATCGATTCTTCCAAGTTGATGTCATTTAATGACGTAATGAAAGTAATAGATGGACGAGGCAAATTTCTTCAGTTTCTGTGAAATTTCGTATCGAGAACGTATATTGTATTATGGTAATCAACATATTTAAAACGTTATCAATTATCAAGTGAAATATCGTATCAGCGTTAGTTTCTCATCTTTCAAGATACGTTAAAATGTCTATTTGAGGTTCCTCTCGTCTTTTACATTTTCAGAGAAATTAAGAAACATATGCAAGTTCTATTATCAAATGAAATATCGTATCCAACATTGTTTTCTTATTTCCCAAGATGTGTCTAAATGTCTGTTTGAGGTTCCTCTTGTCTCTTACTTTTTAAGAGAAGTTCAAGTTCTTTGAAGTTCTTTTTAAAAGAAATTCAAAGTTCTTCTTGTCTCTTATATTGAAGAGATGTTGGTAACATATACAAACTTCATTATCAAATGCAATATCATATTTAGCATTTCCTCATTTTTCAAGAAACCCTAGGATGTCTATTCAAAGTTCTTCTTGTTTCTTATTTTTTAAGAGAAGTTCATTATCAAATACAATGTCATATTTAGCGCTTCCCTATTTTTCAAGAAACCTTAAAATTTAAAGTTCCTCTATTCAAAGTTCTTCTTGTCTCTTATATTGAAGAGAAGTTGGAAACATATACAAACTTCATTATCAAATGCAATATCATATTTAGCATTTCCTTATTTTTCAAGAAACCCTAGGATGTCTATTCAAAGTTCCTCATGTTTCTTATTTTTTAAGAGAAGTTCATTATCAAATACAATATCATATTTAGCGCTTCCCTATTTTTCAAGAAACCTTAAAATTTAAAGTTCCTCCATTCAAAGTTCTTCTTGTCTCTTATATTGAAGAGAAGTTGGAAACATATACAAGCTTCATTATCAAATACAATATCACATTTAGCATTTTTTCTTTTTGAAGATATATATGTATTATCTTTTTTCCATTTCAAGATATGTACATATAATAAGCAAGAGTAACTTCAAATACATATATATATATATATATATATACAAATTATAATCATATATTTAATAATATATTTAAAGTTCCTCTTGCTTCTTACCTTCTCCCACAAATTGAAGTTACACCATATGGATAGACTATTACAAAACAGTGATTAAATATTTGAAGGAGCAAGATAAAGACAACAATAACAAAAAGAAAAAGATGAAACTCCAGCTTCCTTCACTTCGTTTCGAAACGAGAACTAGGACGTTTTAACCAAGGAAGACTCTATATACCACGTACAATACTGATGCCATTGTACCCAGCGATTCGATCCATTACCTAAACAGTTCGGTTCAACGACCACGACCGAACAGTGTTTCGTGACGAGAGGAGCGGAACAATGAAAAGTGGTGTTCTGGTATCGAGGACAAATATTACTTTCCAAGAGGAGAATCGAAGCCGTGTCGAGGATCCACTGTTCGTCCTGTGTAACTGTTCCAAAGATTCTTTCGTCTCGGTCCGCTTGGCACGAGGAGTCGGCCGTGATCGTTCCCCGTCTAGGATCAAAGTTAAGGCCACGCTGCGGGATTTCCTCGAGCGCGGGAAACACGCTCGCGGACGGCAGATTAAAGACGTATCAGCGTTTTATGAGATTTTAATGAGCAAACGAGTTTGCTGAGCGAGCCGTGGCTCTTGTTCTGCAACGGCGCGAATGTTCAGCGAAGCGTGATCCGCCGCGCTGGCCGCCGTTTTATAAAGCGCTATGTGCTCGCCGTGGGAGCAAAGTTGGCAAAAATTTGCATCGGCGCGATAATCACGCGGGAAAATCGTTAAAAAGCCATCCATCTCGAACTGCGAAGTTTCAGGAACCGCGAAAGCCGCCCAATTGGTGGCCGCGGGCATTTTTGAAACGTGGCGCGCGCGACGCGCCTTGCCGCTTTTACGAACGTTTTAAGGAAACGACTTGGCTGGCCGCTCGTTGCCGTACGCGTTGCAAATTTTCGAGTGTTCGTCAGATCGCGATACTCGGCAGTTTTCGGGGAAAAGAAAGAGGAAGGAGAGGAGAAAAGATTCCATTTGGATGGCGGATTGTATTTCGTCGCTCTTACTGGATTGTTAAAATTTCTTAACCGTTTTTTCATTCATCAGTAAATATTCCTTTTTTTTTTTTTTTTTATTGGGTCATCGCGGTAATTGAAGATACGAGCTAATGGATTTAAATATCAAAAGCTAATCGTCCCTTCGCTGATCTCGCGCTTAGACGTTTCTAAGACTTTGGCAGTGCGTGTCATCGTGCTGCGAACAATTGGATACTTTTGCAAGAACGCGCGCTCTTTTGTAAATATAGACGTAATGTGTCAAGATTAATATCCAGACACTTGGGTAGTTGGAAATTTGGCAAGTAAATACCTCGCTTCTGTTTCTTTCATCATGGATTTATTGCGCTGTCCTACGACCCTGATGTTATCATTGCGATTTAATTTTCATGGCTGATTAACTCGACGTGATTCGATGTTTTAGTAGCACGTGGTAAAACGAGATAAAAGATATTTTTGTCTCGCGTCTATTTTCTCTTTACGGTGCAGTCAAATTTCAGATACGTTCGTTTCTTGTGGAGTCTGGTATTTTCATACCTTTGGCTGGATATCAGCCACCGAAGATTGATAAACGCGAGTGCAGAGTTCACGATAGTTTTATAAATATTATTTGTTAACAAATATCGCTCGAACGTTGTCCAAGAGCAACGTCAAGATAGCGGTAGCTTTGTCAATATTGTCTGTTAACCAGTTAGCTGTGTTTGACGAAGAGATGGTATATTTTGTAATATTCCGTGCTACGACGAGTATACTCGTCACTGCGTGAAAAGTAGTTACAATTTGCTGTTTAAATTGCGATTTTAGCGAACGCTAAAATATATTCGTGAACTTTAAGACGTTTCGAATATTCGGAGGCCAAGACGAAATAACGCGAACAAATAAACGGATACGAATAATTAATTATGAGAGAACTGTGTACAACGTGAACAAAGTGCTCGTTCTTTCATTCGTAACACATTTTAGGTGCACATTTTCAAAGAGCTTTTTTCAACAACTGAATGCTTAATAAATATTGCTTGCATTGTCCAAGTGCAAGATGAAGATTGCAGAGCGGCTTAATAAATTCGTAAAAGAAACTAAATTAGTAGGATGTTCGTACGAAACGATCAGATACGTCGATATCCGGATACTTATATACAGAAATGTATTTTTCTTTTTATTAAAAATCTTACGAGAAACTTATTATAATACCGTGCATATATATTATCATACGTTATATTATTAGTAATATACATAAAAAAATATCTATATATAAAAATCTTACGAGAAACTTATTATAATACCGTGCATATATATTATCATACGTTATATTATTAGTAATACACATAAAAAAATATCTATATATAAAAATCTTACGAGAAACTTGTTATAATACCGTGCATATATATTATCATACGTTATATTATTAGTAATATACATAAAAAAATATCTATATATAAAAATCTTACGAGAAACTTGTTATAATACCGTGCATATATATTATCATACGTTATATTATTAGTAATATACATAAAAAAATATCTATATATAAAAATCTTACGAGAAACTTGTTATAATACCGTGCATATATATTATCGTATATTATATTACTAATAATATACTATTATATACTATTACTAATAATATAATGTTAATATAATGTTATTATAACTTAATATAATGTTATTATAATAAGTTTCTCGTAAGATTTTTATATATAGATATATATATATGCTATATATGAATACGAAATATATGTGATACCAATATATATATATATTGTTTCACGGAATTACATAATATCACATATATTTCGATCGACATTTACAAACGAAAGTATACGATGAGCTTACGCTCGTTTCTCCTCCTACATTTCTCTTTTATTCCCGTTTCCGCGTCTTCTCGATGCGCAAACTGCAACTACCCGAGAGAGTGAAGATGCGAAGACACGCTTCGATGTTTCAAACAGCTTATCGTCGTCGCGACGTCTGTCTGGCGACACTTGGAAATTCACCTTACGAACGCCATACATTAATTTCGAACTGTTCGAACATTACGCGCATTACATTGCCATATAAGACACGGTTAAGGGTTTCGTTATTCGCCAAATGTCCCGTTGGGCAAATTGTAAAAGCGCGGAATAAAAAAAGAAAAAGAGAGTTTAATTTCCAACATTGCATCTGCGTTTAGGGCCTGTTAATAATACCGATACGAGCGAGAGAAGCAGCTGCGCGATAGTGCTACACGTGTTTTATACGCATCGTCATTTCCTTCTGTCCCCCCTCTTTTTTCCTTTTTTTTTTTAAATTAAAATCCCATAGTACATCCCCTAAAAGTTGCAAAAGTTGTTATCGTTACAAAGAAAATCCCAAAGAAATTCGTTTCTTCGTCTAAATACACTTCACGACGATTAGCATTCCGTGCAACAAGGCAAAATTCATTGCGCGCACTTCCTCTGTCCCCGTTCGCAAAGAAGCTGCGTTGTTGCTACGTGTATCGGATTATCCAATGGAATTGCACATCGACGCAACCAACCCCTATTTTCTGCGAACCTTCGTTCCTCTATCTCGGCTAATTTAATAGCGTATCGGGAAGGCGTGTAACGACTGGCGGAAAAAGCGTGCAGCTATTTGCACGCCGGTGTCGCGGCTTTTTACCACCGCGCCGAGCGGTACGCGAGGGTTGCGCGACCGAGCGGCGCGATAGCTGGCGCACAGGGGCACAGTTTATATGGGGTTTTCGAGATGGTGATCCGAGATGTGCCGCGTGCGTGCGTCACGCGGATCAGTACCGGATATCCGTGAGGCGACTGCAGCCGAAGCGGGATATGCGGGCGCAGTTGGAGAAGAGCGTACAGCGACTTCCAAAACTGTTGCTTTCTGTTCAAAACTGTTGGAAACTTTGCAGTGACTCTCCTAAGACACGAACACGCTAATTCGCGTCTTCTTGCGTGCTTCGTGCGTATATTTTTCCTATAAAAAAGACGCTAACTACTGTTAAATGAATCTGTCACGTGTAATCTTCTTACGTGCTTCGTGCGTATATTTTTCCTACGAAAAAGACGCTAACTACTGTTAAATGAATCAGCAGGAAAGAAAGCAACGGATGCTGTGAACAAACTGCTAGGAACGTGTTTTTACGGTACGAATAGTACGAAACTGTTACGAATATCGTCGGGTATAACGTTGGTCGCTGGGAAAGCTCGATTTTTAAGGAATCTGGTCGGCGTAAGGAAAAAAAGTTTCAGCATATGGAAAAGTTGAAAAGGGGTTGTGGGATAAGTGCCATGGCGTTTTGCATGGCCACCTTACCAGAACATTGTCTGGCGATATGCGGCAGCGTGTTTTGCAACGGATTGTTGCCACCGAAGGACAAAAGTATGCGAGAAGAGAATGTACCGAAAACTAGTTGTCTATTCGTAGCTTCGATAGCGTAAGGAAAATATCAACGCTTCGACCAGCGCTTTGCCGACCAGGTGTCGAAATACTTGCCGACAGTAGTGTACGTTGGATCGGTTGGAAAGACGCGACGACGACATTCCACGGGTGGAAAAGAACGAGGGTTTACGACTAGGTCGTGCGATTTGACGATATTCCGAGGGAATTCTGTGACGGGCATAAATTTCGTCGGCCAGAGATCGATAAACGTTGCTTTATGGTTTCCTTGATTTCGCTCGTGTATTCCGTGGTCACGGTGGAACGCGAGGAAAGTAATCGAGAAGGTTTTATCGTCGACACAGAGGGATGGGGCGCGTCTCTTCGTCTCAACGTTCATTGTTTAATTGTACGCGTTTTATTCGCAGAGATTCGTAAGACGGAGATTCCCCCGGCTGCTTTAAATCAATATAGTGTTCGTACCAGAGAGACGAATTCTTCAACCTCTTGCCGCTTTGTTGCTCGGATGCTTGAACATTTTACTATTACAGTCGAACCTGCTGCAACTCGAGCCTCCAGGGAAGACTTGCAATCTTGCAGTTACGGAAGACAGTTTCAGTTTATGAAAATTTCCAGTAAAACAGGTCTAGCAAAGGAAAATTCGACATACAGATGTTTTGGACGAAGGCAAAATTCAAGACTGCTTGTAGAGCAGTCCATGAATTTGCCATGAATTTGCACTACGTTAATGCACAAGCTTCTTTCGAATGATATTACAACGTCGCCTTTGTAGAGAAAAATATATGAGCCGATAAACATCAGTTAATTGTTTGTAGACTTTTGCCCATGCCATTTGTTTAAACGAGTGGACCTCACAATTATAAGGTGGCACGTACAGGCTCTTCTACCTGCACTATACTTTTACACCTTTATCTTCTATAAATTTGCACTACGTTAATGCACAAGCTTCTTTCGAATGATATTACAACGTCGCCTTTGTATAGAAAAATATATGAGCCGATAAACATCAGTTAATTGTTTGTAGACTTTTGCCCATGCCATTTGTTTAAACGAGTGGACCTCACAATTATAAGGTGGCACGTACAGGCTCTTCTACCTGCACTATACTTTTACACTTTTATCTTCCATGAATTTGCACTACGTTAATGCACAAGTTTTTTTTAAATGATATTACAACGTCGCCTTTGTAGAGAAAAATATATGAGCCGATAAACATCAGTTAATTGTTTGTAGACTTTTGCCCATGCCATTTGTTTAAACGAGTGGACCTCACAATTATAAGGTGGCACGTACAGGCTCTTCTACCTGCACTATACTTGTACACTTTTATCTTCTATAAATTTGCACTACGTTAATGCACAAGCTTCTTTTGAATGATACTACAACGTCGCCTTTGTAGAAAAAAATATATGAGCCGATAAACATCAGTTAATTGTTTGT